>VYZT01018695.1:125205-159611 GCA_013400735.1 Pomatostomus ruficeps | reverse complement strand
CCCGACCCCGACCCCGACCCCGACCCCGACCCGCTCGCAGCCCGGGGCCGGCCGCCAGCGCCCCGTGCCGCAGCTCTCCGCTAGCCCGGGCCCCTGGCTCGGGGTCCTGCGGCGCGCCCTGCCCTGACGCTGGGGCTGCCCGTCCGCCCGGGGCCGTTTCGCCGGTCACGGGCAGCGAGGCAAGTTTTGCGCATTCGCTTCTCGGGCTCCCCTCCAGGTGCAGGGGACTGCCGAGGTTTCTGAGATGCGCTGCGTGACAGATCTTTGGCAAATAATGTATAGCAGGTTTTTCCAGTTTTCGTATGTGGCAAGCCATGAAGCTTTTTCTAGTTCATAAATGCATATAGAACTCCTTCTCACAAAAGAGACGATTTGTTATCTTTATCTAGTGAGCATGGGAAAGAGTAGTGTGTGAAATGTACATCTGCATTTGGAAATTCAGTATTTTCTTTATTGTGTTTTTTTTCTCCTTTTATCTTTGCATATAATCTTCACGCACATTTAACAGTGTGTTAATATTAAATATTATTTAGCCTTATGCATGTTACCAATGGAATGTAGTACGTGGACTTGCTCTAAAAGTGGTGCTGACGCAGACCTGCTCGCAAATGTAAAGTCATTACAGAATCAGCTGAGGAGAACTGAAAAAAACCTACAAACTGTAGAGAAAGAGCTTTGCAGGTACGAGTGTGTCTGGGAATGAGAACATCCTGTCTCCTGTCGTGTGAATCGGTCTTATTCTGTGTGATTGATAACTGCAGTTATCTCCTATTGTGCTTTTCATTTGAATAGTCTTTATGAGCTACCTAGTAAAGAAAACAGCAGTAGTGACTTTTTGCTCTCCCTCCAAACACTAGTACAAGTGAACATTACAGCCGCTGCTTCGATGAGGTGAGAGACTTCCCTCTGGAGGACTTTGTACAGCCAGATTACAACTGTCAAGGCTTTTCTAGATGTAAGAAGAATTGTAGTAGAACATCTCACCAAGATTTTCAAAGAAAATCCAAAGTAAATATTTCTCTTCATTACTTCAGTTTCTTACTTTGGCTTTCTATTCTTTGCTGTGTTTTCGAACATTTTTTGGCTGCTGGGCTTGGAGTGGAGACACTGTAGCATCGGACAATGATATCAAGTGAGCACTCTTAAACATAGTATCCTCTGAGTACATTTCTCCATCGGAGTTTCCTCTCCTGCCTTTCCGTACTTGAAGCCTGTAAGAAAGATAAGGACAAAGTTTTTAGCGGGTCCTGTTGCGATGGGATAAGGGGTAATGATTTTTAACTGATTTGGATTAGATGTAACAGCTGTTTTACTTATGAGGGTGGTGCAACACAGGAACAGGTTGCTCAGAGCTGTGGTGGGTCCCCCATCCCTGGAAACATTCGAGGTCAGGTTGGATAGGGCTCTGAGCAAGTTGATCTAGTTGAGGTTGTCCTTGCTCATTGCAAGGTGGTTGGAGTGAATGATCCTTAAAGTTCCCTTTCAAGCCAAACTATTTATGATTCTATGATGTAGTTTTATATAAGTGTATATATATGTAAAAACAAATGTATTTTTATGTCTAGTCTTACTCAGTATCCACAACATTGGATAAAACTATGGAAGAAAATGAACATCTTCAGGAGAAGTTGGTTGCCCTTCATGAGCAAAATGCATCTTTGACTTCTCAGAACCGCTACCTAAAGAACAGAGTGGAAACAATGAACTTTGAATTGATGCAGTCAAAAAAAAAAGTATGTATCTTTAGTGTATTCATCAAAGAGAAACACAAACCCCAAGACTCCCAGTGATCATGATTTTTGAGATTAGAATTCCAAGCAGAATATGCTGGATTTTGTCTTAATCTGTGTAAGTTTAATATTTGGTATATCTTTAATATTCAATGTTAATCTTTGGCTAAATAGTTTGAAGTCTATATTTCCATGAGCAAAACAACTATATTAATTATGAATTCAATCTATTTATGTTCCAAAGTTTAATCTAAAGACAGTAAGCCACAGAATGAAAAATATCCTGCAAAAGAAAATGGTTCAGTATTGCATTTTGCATTTAGTACTGTATGTTCATGTGTCTGAGCTACATAGACATTAATGGGAAGAATAATGGCACAGTAGTCATTTGTCTAGGAAATGAAAATAGCTGATCTCTCAGGCTGGATTGATATTGTTATTTTGAAAAAAGGGAAGATGAGTTAAAAGGAAATATTGTATCTAATAAATCATTACTGATTTAGTGTACACTTGTCTGTACAGGTTTGTTCCAGGACAACTATGTTCTTTTATTTGGTTTATATATAATATTAATAAAGCATAGCTATGCTTAGTGCTTTTTGTTTGAGAAATGTTATCTCTAAAACACTACAAATGAATAGATAAACAAAATGTTTGACTACCTGGCACTGAAAGAAGAAATAGTTGAATATAAACTTTTGGGGAAAAGCAAGAGACAAGATCAACCTATAAAGATATCATTTTGCTAGACAGCATATCACACTGGAACGAGAAGGAATGTTAAACAAGCAGAAAATTGGGGTTAAGGTGGTGTAGATGAACAAACATAATTTACAGTAAGGTTAAGAGCACTGTCATTCAGTAAGCAGACTGTTCTTATGTTTCTCACTTGTATGTATGCAAATGTTAATGTAACCCCAAATATGTTTGTATTTCAGATTTCATATCTTGAGACTGCTTTAGGTACACATTTAGCCTGCATTCCGAAGTTGAAAGAACAGATTGTAAATTTGGAAGCAGAAGTTTCAGCTCAAGATAAAATTCGGAAGTAATAAGTGTACTTTTAAATCAATATTTTATTGTTGTCTTCCTGCTAGTCCAATCTCTTTTTAGAGATGACATAATTACCAGTACTGTGTGGGTGATGTAATCTGGGGGGCTGAAACATTCATTTCAGAGCCATTTATAGGAGGAGAGAGGTGGTTTAGTTTGTGTTGAATGTACTTCAAGAAACTGAGAAAAAAATAAAGACTGGTAAAAGAAACCAGTTTATAATGTGTGTTGAATATAAATGTGTCCTTACAACTAGACAGAGTGATTGTTTGCCATATGACCACATATATTCTCTTGTAGCAAGCATATCTATTTCTAAACGTGACCATGTTCTTTGAAACATAAAGGATTCTTTCTTCAGGAATACATTAATCAAGGCAAACGGCCAAATAAAGCTGATGCAAACACTGTTCAGAGGTGTCAGGAAGACATACCTGGTTGTCAACTTGCCTTATAACCTCATGTTATGTAATATTCTATTAGTATGTCAGTAATCTGCCTTCGCAAACAAAAGTAAAAATACTTACACTAAATGTATATTTTAGTGTTCTTTCCCTGTCACACCTCTTGGCAGAGAAAACATGATTTCTATGATCAGAGCTCATGACACAAAGTCAGCTCTCTGGGTCCTTGGCAGTTGTGACATCTGGTGTCTGTTGATAACTCTTAGACACCACTCCAGACTGCAGATATACTCCTGGGGAGTCTGGAGACGGTGGGTGTTCCTAACCCAGTTTGAGAGTTACAGCATGTTTGTCTAGCACTTCTTGAACATTGTGTGCAGAAAAGAACAACAGAAATCTTATTTTCTTTACAAAAAGTTCTTAATTTTTTATTATGCTTTGTTTATTTGCTAGAGATGCAGAAGATAGACTAGATCAAAATCAGAAAACAGCAATGGAAAAAGAACACATGTTGCAAAGATATCAAAAGGGCTATAAAAACCTGAAAATGGAGTTAATTGAACAAAGCAAGCAAGGAAAAAGGTAACTAACTATTTTTAATAAATGGAGCATAGAATAATAGAGCATACGTGTTTATTTCCATTGGCAGTTGTTTGCTTTGTGGAATCAAATTACTCTTCTGTTTTAAGGATGTTATTTTTAAAAAAGGGGAAATTCTGTGGGAAGGTACTGATTATTTAAATAGGCACATTTAAAATCTTGACATTAGCTGGTAGTTGCAGGCTGATAGCACAGACTGGTAACCAGTTTATCAGCTGGTTTTTTTCCCTTCAGAATGGATGTACTGCAGTGGAAAGCTTCAGTGTCCAGAATATATTTTTCTTGAATTATTTTTGTCTTTGTCTTGCAAAAATCTGCAGTGTATCCTCAGTACTTGGTATTCAGCAGTATTCCTTGGAGCGAGGAAAGTGATAAAAGCACAACTTAATCAAGAGAACCTGAGCTGTCCTGAGGTTACTCTTCCAACTTCTTCCCTAATGAGTAATGATAGGGAAAGGGGCAGTGCCATGGAGTGATAGAGGGAAACAGGGGAGAGTCTGGATTGTTTCTTGGAACAGATTCTCACGTGATGTCTGGGGCTTGGAAAGTTCAAAGAAGAAAGGAAGTACCTGGAGCAATTAGTGTAGTAGTTGTTTTTAGTAACTGGAGAAGAAAGTTACATTAATGGCAGGAGTTTGTGGGTTTTAAAATTGGTTTGCATCTTCTGCTTGGCAGAGCACAACAGCAAAGAAATGAAGCTTTGTTGAACGTGGAGGAGCTGACAAGAGCTTTCACAAAGTATAAAGCAGAAATAACTGAAAAATTAGAAAAGGTGAGAGTTTTTTTTCTTCGCTTGTATTTGCCATGGTATTAAGATTTTTCTTCCAATAGGCCTGGCAGCTAATAGCAACAGGTTCATTAGTGAGTCAATTGTTTCTGGTTGTTGGTGGCAAAGTCCTAAAAGAGGTGGGACAGGGTAAGCAGCAGTTTGTGGTGATAAATTCAGTTATGTAATTTTACACTCCCTTTGCACAGTCTGGATCTTTGGAGTCTCCTAATACTGCTGCTAATTCTTCTGTCTCTTGCTTGCCAGCTGGGAAGTTTACATTTTAAAAATACAAGATCCTTTTAGAAGAACTCTTTTTCTCCTTATGTATAAGCTGTTTAATGAAACGTGCTGAAGAAGAGCTAAGATGAAAATGAAGTAATCTCCCAAGGTTCCGATGATCAAAATTGTTAATCCTTCCTGCCTTGTGGGAGGAGAAAATACAGTTAACTCTTACAGACAATTCTTTTTATTAGACTTCTTTCCTCGTGGAACGAGATTGCCAACCACATATATTCTCTAAAATATTAATTTTTTCCTAAATGACAGAAAAAAACCCCTTCTTTGCCTCTCTCCTTCTCTTCACTATAGTAAGCAATAGTGTAGTATTATCTACTAACTTACCAGAAAGAGCATAGTGTTTATAATATTCTTTTAAAAATAGCCTGTTGACCATGGAAGCTTAGTTTATTGTTGTAAAGTAATGAAAAAAAAATTGCTTTTTAAGGCTAAAGCTGAAGAAGTAGTATTGGGAAAACATTTAATTAATTGTGAAAAAGAAAAAGAGAAGTTGAATGAAAAGTGTATCAGCTACAGAAAGGATCTAGACATCCTAGAAGAGCAACTAAGGTAACACAAAGGCTTTTAAAATTTCTCTGCACAGTTATGTGAGAAGAAATTTCATGTTGCAATTGTCACTGTGAATGTGCTGCTTAATTCATATAGTTCAAACCAATCCATTTCCACTTACTTTCTACAAGTAACTTTAATCCCACATGCTGCCACCCATTCACAGTAAGAAGCTCCCTCCCAGGCCTTCTGGGGCGCTGGTTCCCTGGGTCTCTTGCTGCTCCTGAGGGCCCCGTGGCTGCTCTGGTTTGCTGTGTGTCTGTGCTCTGCTCCTGCACCTGCGGTGAGCAGCACCCTGGGAGCCCCTTGCACTGCCAGCTGTGGGTCCCTGCCTGCTCCACACCCTGTGGTCAGTCCCTTGCTACAATGGGGGACAATCTTGCATCTGATGGGGAGGCTGCACTCAGGCCTCAGTGGAGGTTGTGATGCTGACTGCACCTTACGGAACAGTCAAACCTGGTTTTGACTCCTCTCTGTCCCACCTTCAACTGTTACAATTTTTTGTGCTGCTTGGATGTTTCATTTCAAGCTGAACCCCCCTTTTTTTCAGTTCTTTGGTAATTCCCTCATTGCTTTAATGAGGGAAGACAACCATCAGCTGGTTGCTTTAGAATTGTTAGGTTTGGACAAACACCTGCACAGACATTTGGGGTGTATTCAATTTACGTGCATTGTCCACACTCACATTCCTGTCTTAACTGTTGTTCTTTAGGCCATTTTGGCAAGAGTGGGCAGTGTATGAACACCCTTGCATTAGCTTGAGTCTCCTTAGGAAGTCTCTGCCTCTAATAATGAAAATCCTCCATGTTGAGCTATACCTTTTAAATATCTTTTTAGGCAATTAAAGGAAGAGAATCACAACACAAAAGAAGAAATTAAAACTCTAGAGGCAAAGAACATTGAAATGACATCAATGCTGAGTCAGTCTGATCAGAAGATCATCAAGCTTGAGAGTGAACTTTCTGATAAAGAAATAGTACTTAAAGAGAAAAGTGCTCTAATAAGTGAAAATGAAGAGCTGAGAGCACTTACTGCACAGCAACATAACCACTTGAAATTGTGTCGTCAAGAAATTGAGGATTCAAGGGAAGAGCTCAACATACTAGAAACCATTATTTCTCAGTTGTCTTTAAGTACATCTGAAGAGGTAGAGTAACTAATACAGTCTTAACAGTGTATTGCTTTGAATAATTTTAAGGATTGAGTTATCCAAACTTTTAACATCCTGGCATATGTGTCTTAAAATTTATATATAACACATGAATTAAGGATGCTGTGAAGCAATAGAAAGTTGATTTTTCATTGATCTTTGTTTTCTGCTAACTTCTAGTTTAAATGGCGCCATTTCAAACACCAGCTACTGAGTTCCTCAACAAAAGATGCTACCTCTGAATCTTGTGGTGAATCAAGTAAACCTTTGATTGCAGACCTAAGGTATAACTTTGTAGTTACTGAGCTGTGGTAAGAATAGGCAGATAATGGGGTGGTATTAGAACTAGCATGTAGAAAGAATGTTAAATAGTTGTCTCCTCCTTTATAATAGCATTAAACTGGCAATGAAAGAAGCAGAAATTCAAAAGCCTTGTGCAAACGTAACTATCTGTACTGGAGCTGAGCATGTTTCTAATCATAATGAAGGACAAGAAAACAGCAGGTTATGTGACCTGGAAACAGAGCCTGTCAAATTGTTCAGAAATCCAGGAGGTAAGCTTGCTGAAGTAGCTGTGCAGTTCTGTCTAATTAATCCACGGAACAGAAATGTTCTGGAGGGGTTCAGGCTGATTTTACAGCAGGTATGGGTTGGTTGAACAGGGAGCATTTTGCCACCTTGGAAACGGTTATGTTCTCCAAACACTGTATTTTTTTCTTTTGCTAAGTTACTCATGCAGCAGTGGCTGAGCTAGGAGCTGTGTTGAAATGGAACCATGTATGTTTTTCTTTATGCAGGTTGTGCGAAGGTCTCTGTGTTTTTGTTGACTCTTTTCTCTGTATCCTGCTGTCACAGTATTTCTCTGATTGCTTCTGTCATTACTGTTAGGACTGCTCCATGAAATTACGTCAGGGCATCTATATGATGATGCTGTCTTTAGTTAGTTTGTTTGTTTATTGGGGGTTTGTTGGGGTTTTTCTTGTTTGTTTTCATGAGTCACTGCTTTCAGTTATATTACAGGTTTGCATGTTCTTTTATAAATTAATCTTAAATTTATTTTTTCTACTTTGAGAGAGGAGAAAATGTCAACAGTTGGAACTCATAAGCAAACAATTTGAAAAGGTGAGGCAAAAATTCCAGAAAGAGATAGAAGAGCTACGCACTAAACTGACAAAAGCAGATGATGAGAATTCTGCTTTGAAGACCAGCATGGCTCAAAGAACCAGTCAGTTTCAAATCATACAGGAAGACCTGTTGAAGAAGGCTTCAAAAACTAGTAGTTTAGAGAGAGAAGTAAGTTTTTAATAGCACTGAAAAGAACATGCCACTTTTTCTTTAGTTCAGTAATCAAAGAGAGTGAAGACAATAGTTATGGAAAAACTGCAATTGCCATAATTTTAAAATCTGATTAATTTGAGAAAAATTTAAACTAAATTTTTCAGCAAGCAGAAAGACCTGGATAGCAGCCTTAATTTGTTGTCAGAAATACCCTTTTAAAGCTGGTGTAGTTAGTAAGCTTTTCTGCTACTACTTCGATTTGTTATGTGGAAAATGTGCAGTCTTGTTGCTTTGGTGTGGTTGAATTAATGGGTAATCTTAGGAAATAAATGTTGAAGGAACAGTTGTATTTTTCCTCATTAAGCGTTAGTGTAGTTGCCAGAGATGAACATCATTACCAGAGAGTCACAAAAGAAAAAAATTAAGCTTCAGCTTTTCTTAGGGTGAATAAATTACATTGCTATTGTTTCCATTCTGGTGCTAATGTGTTTATAGAGTTCAGCATAATGGGCTTTGCAGTATTTCCTAATAATGAATGTAAATGTTATAAATATGTAATAGCTATTTCAGTGATAATTAACTGGATAAATCATAGGTAATTTGTCCTGAATCTTTCTCTGTAAGTAATAAAATATAATAGATCAACAAAATCAACCAAACAGTTTATTAAAAATACTATAGTAGTAGTTAAAATGGAATTGGTGATAAGAAAGTGTATATAAATATTTGAATAAACCTGAAACAGTTGTCTACATGCTATTTTGTGCCATATTTAATTTCAGATAACAAAGAAATCTTCTCAACTTTCTGCATTTAAGAAACAGTTGGAAGAGAAGACTATTGCTTATTCCACTGCTGCAGAAAGAAATGCTGAGTTGGAACAGGAACTCATGGTAAAATATTCTCAGTGAGAAACTACATTTATGTAAAAAGACATAAAAGTTTAACTTAACAGTAGTATTTATATCCCTGTATTCAAAAGGTGTGGGCTTTCAGATCTGCTAAATAATCGGTGCAGATTTCAGGGAACACAGGTTTTTAAAACTGAATCTTGTTTGAACTAAAACATCCTTCCTTTTTCCCTGCCTTGGAATGAGGTAAGTTATTAATGACCATGTTACTTTTTCCTTGCGGTCACATGTGCAGTGAAGATCTGGCCCTGTTGAATTGCCATTTGTTTCCGTGAAATACACGTAGATTTGTAAATAAAAAAGTCTTCAAAATTGTAAAGATTCCATCTATCCCTATGAACACAGAATTTCTTTCTGTCTTTGTCCGAAGTTGTTATCTGTGCCATAGCCCATCTTGGCAGACACTCTGTCTCTGTAATGGCTGCATTTGCTGACATTCTGTACCTGTGTTATAGGTGTGACATCCTTTGAGATGACACATGCTCTGTGTAACTTCAGTATTTTCTTTGTTGTTCCTTTGTGAAATCTAGAAACCAGATGATCAAATAAAACACTGCTTAATATCACAGCTAAGTGTTTTTATTAAGTCCTTTTATTGTTGCCACTTCCCAGGGAAAAAACAGACGCATTCATGAGCTGGAAACAACTATCAGTGAAGAACATGAGAAAATAACTTGTGCTTTTGAAAATGAAAAGTTGGTTCACCTTGAACAGCACAAAGAAATGGAAAAACAGATTGACCTAGTAAGACCTTTATCATGTGGTAGTATGTATGAGTGTTTTACTTGGTAACTTTTTCCTGTGTTAATTTGTCTTGTAATTTCAGGACATGTGCATTTAAAAAGTTATGTTCAAAAGCTCTTTCTTCTCCCTACATTCCCTGATTCTAGTACATTTTCCATCTAACTAGCTATACACTTTCTCTCTGAGATATTTATATCCTGCTCAACTGAAGACAAAAAAGGACTTAGGAAGAGTACAGTTATTCTTTGCACCAAACACCAAGGGGAAAAAAAAAAAGTATAGCTTTAGTGCCTACTGGGTTTAAAGCATGACAGCTTCTAGAAATGTTCTCTTGTTGGCTGAACCTCTGCCAGTCTGAGCCTTATGAGCATCTGCATTCAGGGAGAAGCGTTGGTGGGTTTTTCAGCCTACAGAGAAGAAGTCTGTTCCTCCGTGTGATTAGAAATATAACTGTGATTATTTCTAGCTATTCAAGAAGCTTCTCATCTTTTACTAAAGAATGTACACTTGTGTTTTTGTCTTGGCTGGTGACAGACAATTGCACTCTGTCTGCCGCCATTCTCCTCTGGATTTAAGATATTAAGTGCTTGGGATTTCTTGATAATTTTAAGACTATGCAATACTGCTGATGGCAGGAATGTATTTGGCTTTCATTATAAAAATGATGTGTGTATAGAACTGAATCACATATTTAGATGCACAAATTATTAAAATAATAAATTACAATTTACTTCTGGACAGCTTCGGACACAACTGGAGAAGAAACATCAACAATTCATTGAACAAGAGAAAATAATATCTATTTTACAACAAGAGGTTATACATAAACAGCATCACATTGAATCATTGGACCGGCTGGTGATAGAAAGCAGAGAGGTAAGGTTGGTTCTTGACTTTCTTTAAATGCAAATCAAACGAGTGACTAAAAATAATGAAAAGCATATCCATTAATACATGGAAAAATTGGGGAAAATGAAATATTTATGGTTTTGCTTCTTAATTCTTGTTTAAGTAATTGACTGAATCTAGTGTAGTCACCAGTTGCTGCTACGACTACTGTATATTGTACAAATTTTAATGAGCTTTCAGCATTTTCTGTCTTCGCATTCTCTTTATGCCTCTGGTTTGCCTCTTGGGCTTCTCTCTCTAATGAAAGGAAAGAGATCTGGATAAAGAATGATTGCATCAATCCTGCACTAGGTGGAAAACCAAGAATGCTCTAGTAAAATAATGTTTTATTCCTTTTAATAATGCCTGCTGCTGCAGAATATGAAGAGACTTCTATCAGCAACCAAATTCACTTCAGAGAATCATGACACAAATACATTATACAAGCAATTGTGTTTTAAATACACAGATCTGTGTTTTTTCCCTGATTCAGAATATGAGTTTTTATTAAATTACTGTTACTATATTAATGTTACATAATATTTATATTCTGTTCTCTTGAATAAAAATATCTATAAAAACAGGAAATGGAAAATCAAAATGTCAAGAAAGATCAAGGATTGAAGATGCTGGAAAGTCAGCTAACAGAAGAAAGAATCAAAGTTAGTAAGCTCGTAATTTTCAAGTAATAAAGTTTGCAGTAACAGTGTATTTCCTTCTATCTTCTATGGAAAAACTATATAAATTTATATAAATTTGTCGGAAGTAAATCTATCAGAAGTCATTTATCTGAAGTATTTCTTTTTTATCTGTTGTTTCATTTTGTTTTTTTTTAATTAAAAGAAATATGATGAAATCTACAGTAAGAGCTTATGCAATGCATAATTACGTTATGCAATTATTGTAGGGCAACAATGTTCTTATTGTACTCTTAAAGTTCAACGTTGTCTCACAGAGCTGATGTTATATATGCTTTTGGTCTCTGTATGGCACATGTTTTAGATATATATGATACTATAATATTGGTCATGTTTTCAGCCATCTATACATCTTCCTAGTGTTTGCCTGATAAATATTTTCCATGCAGCACTTGCAGCAGGATTTTAATAAACGGGTGCCATGTGGGGATTGACCCCAGTCAGGTTTCAAAGTACTAAATCGTCAGGATATCGGTGGGAGAAGATACTGGGGACTGCTGTTTTCATGCTCTCACTGAGCTTGTGTTGGACCAATTTTCTATCCAAGTGGCTTTGTAGTATTTGGGATATTTTCCAGAGATTTAAAATTAAGACACATTGTAATTTCTCTCCAAAAAGCTCTTGAATCAGCTGGGGACAGAGATATGCAGTCCAGTATGGTTTAAAAAACTGGCAGTCTGATGGCAAAATTGAAAGCCTGCACCTAAATTCAGCACAATTCTCATTGATGAGAAGTCCTAGCACTGAAACTAAACAGTTAAGAAAAGCTTAATTACTGTGCCTTAAGATCTTTGAGGGTTTGTTGGATAAAAGTTTTATCCATTCAAGGTTATAAGGTATTTGTTAGAGATTACTCAAATCCAAATGAACACTGGAAGTGTAAAATAGATTAACAGTGTTGACACTGCTCAAAGCTCCTCCTTTCCCATTTGGTGAAACTCAGGCACTGTCTCCCAGTGCAGGAAGGGACAACATACTGCTTGGTAACTTTTTGAAAAGAATTGTATGAAGATCTGAATGGATTCTTTTAAAAAATGTGTATAAACTCACCTATGATGATAATTCCAAATTTATTTATGCAGTTCTATATGTAATAAAACATGGTGGATTCATGTTTGGTATTGATCATATGTTTGCTTTTCAATTCTAGCTCCTGACAAATGCTGGCATATCTTCTCATAACTGATTGTCTCATCTGATATAAATACAGTCTAAAGTATTTTTGAATTTCACGAATAATTTTAATTTTTGAAAACTATTTCAGTTTTAAAGTTTACTATAACCTTCTGTGACTGTTTTAATACTCTTACGATAGAAATGTAGCTTTTCTGATGTTTTACACAAAGATGTCTTTTAACATGGTTTTTAGACTAGTTAATACAAACCACGCCATGCAATTTTAAGTAACCTATTGCATCCACCTAGGTACGACAACTTGAGTCAGCACTAAATGTATGTAAGGAAGAAGTTGCATTGTACTTGAGTCAGTCACAAGAAAATAAGGAGATGTTTGAAAATCAGCTGAAAGAAAGATCTGAAGAGGTAACAGGTTGTTTAACAACTCTTCTGTATTGCAGAGAACACTTGTTATGATTGATTTAATCTAAAAGTTTGTGAAATAACAGCCAAAATTTGAAACAGAACTGTGACTAGGAAGTAAGCTGGGAAAAGATGATACATTTTGTGAGAGTAAAGGGGAAAATCATAACTAAGACACACTGGGTAAGTTAAGGGAAAAGAAGCACTAAGATAAAGGAATTGTTGAAAGAAGTATCAACATCAGAATTATGTGAAACAAAGCATTATCTTGGAAAAAATGGAGAGAGCACTATTGCAATTTAAATTTAAGTGCACATAATTGATTTGGTTTTCAACTGTCTTAATGGTGAAGAAGTCCTGGGCATAAGAAAATGTTTACTTCAAGACCATGTGTTTTATCATACCTTCCACTACTACATGGAAGCAAGGAAGAGTTAACTTCAAATATTAGAATGAATTTTTATTTGTGGGTTAACTAATTATATAGTAGGCTGATGATGTCAGTGCTGGCCTACCTGCTAAGAGAGAGGCTTTAGTTAAATGGAGATTGCTGGGCCCTGTACTGGATTAACTTGATGGAAATTCATGGTCTGTGTCACACATAAGCCTGTGACATTTACTGCTGCTTCCCAAGCCCTTATACTGCATCTGAAGTGACTGGATGCTGTGTGAAACATCAAGTGTAGCAAGTGAGGCTTTGTAGCTGTGACCACTGTTTCCATAAATAAGTTCCAGTCACTACTTGTCTTCAGAGTGAGCAGGTAGTGATTTCTTTTTGATTTTTTTTTTAATAAGAACACTTCCTTTTTTGTGTGTGTGGTGTTTTGTTTTGTTTGTTTTTTTGTTCCCCAGAACAGTCCCCCTTGGCATTCACCAATGAGAAATCATACTATTCAATGTAAAACAAGTTAGGCACTCAAAATGCCCCTTTTTATTGGAATGACTATTGTCATATAGGCAGGAAGAAATAAAGGAGAGGACTGAGAACAAAATCTCAAGGGGAAAACAAGAACTTTCTGAGTAATAAAAAAGACTGGCAGAAAGAAAAAGAGTTCAGTAATTTAGAAGCTAAAAATCTCTTATGCATGTTTTTAAAATACTGACAAGTTATATTTAGAAAGCAAGAATCAAAACCTGGGGCTGATAAGCTACTACTTTCCTCACTTCATAGAGCATAACTCAGTGATGAATTATGAGAGGTCTGTTATGTACTCCTGAAACTGTAATGCATCTAAACTCAGACCCAAAAGTTTTATTGAATCACAAGTGTGATTCAGTGCTTGTTAAGAGAGAATAGCTGATGCAAGTGCAAATAAAAATGTTTTATTGTAATGGAAAATAAATGTCTTTTCAGCTTCATTATTTACAGAAAGAAATAAAAATAAAAGGGCAGACTATTCAGGACATGAGTGAACAAAATATTCTCCTGCAACAAACTTTGCATCATCAGCAGCAAATGTTACAGCAAGAAACTATTAGAAATGGGGAGCTGGAAGATAATCAAATTAAACTTGAAAAACAGGTACAGTATGGTGAGAAGTGTCTACATATAGAGAGAAAATTATATGCCTTATATATGATTTCATAATATCTATAAAATCTGAATATTTCTTTGATAACTGAGTTGATAATTATCATTTTAGATATATTGAAAATAAAGAGTTTAGTGGCTTGTTTGATCTTAATCTAGGTTCTGGGCTATCAGAAATTCTAGCTACCATTAGAGTGGCTGGGTACTTGGAAAATCAAACCCTAGATTGCAGTTAAGGAGAGCTGCATTTAAATTCAGAAAGTTGCACCTTGTTATATTTACTGAAAACTATTTGTATTTCAAATGTGCAGAGTTTTAGTCTTAAATTACATACAGACTGTAAAGAAATCCATTGTGTAAAAACTCTCCCTATGTGAGTTGCAAGACAAGGATGTGTATTTCTCTGGTATGTAATTACAAGTACTCTTTAAATGCCATTTTAACTAGGTATCCAGTTTGGAACAAGAGCTTCAGAAGCAGAAAGCGTGTGCAAAAGATGAGTTGAGAAAGGCGGAGGAGAAACTTCACCTTGCTGCTCAAGAAGCAGATTTAAACAGACAGAAGGTGGATAAACTTCACTGTACAATCAGGTAGGTGTAGTGTAACAGAGAGGTGTATTCTGCACACGGACAGACGGATCAGAAAGGCTGCTGTCTGAAATGGTGCTCAGCTGTGGACTTCCTTCAGTCTCTCTGTGAGCATAGACTGGAAACCAGAAGGGAAGCTGCTGACTAGCAGAGGCATGAGCTTCTGGAACGGTTTTCCAATGGAATTATTCATGTCCTGGCAACCTATTTAACTTTAAGATAGCGCTTCGTAAAGCAGTTCAGTTCATAACCTTACCAACTTGCTTGTAGTTGTAGATAGTACATTCTACAGGAGCTTGCTAGTCTTAAAGAATACAGTTTTGGTTACAAGAAATGCCTACTTAACATAACTTTTATTTCTGTATTATTCACAAACACTTGTCTTAAAGCATATTGCTCTTGTTATTCCATGGTTCATTTTGTTCTGGTTGCTTCTATTAGACAGATTAAATTGGAGATGGATCAGTGCAAGAATGAACTTATTGGCATGGAAAAGGAAGTAGTGCAATTAAAACAAGATGGTGAAAACAAAGCTCTGCAGATAAATCAGTTGGATATCACTTTGGAAGAAGCAAGATCAGAGCTCAATAAAAAGGCAAATGAGGGTAATTTGGCTATTTTGTTTCTTAGGCTTCCTTTCATTAAACTATTTTTCTATATGTATTAGACATTTTTCGTTCTCCCTTCTTGTTTCATAATCAAGTACACAAGAGTAAAAAAATGATAATCTTTTTAAACCCAAACAAAACCAAACCCAAATGAACAACATCCCTACAAGCCCCAAAAAATCACAACCTTTTTTTTTAACATACTTCTGCAACTTCTCACTTTTGTGGTACATACCCTCACCCCAGGTGAAAGGTATAAGTAGTTTCCCTGTATATTGGAAATGCAGATTCTTAATGTGATAGTCAAATGAGACACTTAGATTTAATAAAGGCATATGCTATTCACAAAAAGGCAGCTCTTTGAAACAAACAGAAAACCCCACAAGTCTAGGGAAATAAACTTTCCAATGCATCTTCTTCCATTTAGTTTAATTGTACCATTGTTTTAAGCCAGAGAAATACGAGCAAATCTGCTTGCATTTTTTCTAGCACTACATATTCAGTTTCTATATTGTCTCTGTACTGTCTCATTGGCAAGATGTTTTTAGATATATCCTTATGTTTCAGGTCAAATGTTGATTATGAACTGAATAAAACTAGCAAATTCTTAGGTGCCATAAAAAAATTTGTATAAGAAGTCACTGCTTTACTAGATTGTACTAAAAACTAGTGACACTGAAAGTTTATTATGACCACAGGTGCTACAAGGTAGTGATGTTGCATAAAGACCCTGATGTACTGATGATTAAACATTCTGTCTTTTGTGGTGTGTGTGTGTGTGTGTGTAAAATAGTGAATGATTTAGAAGATAAGCTGCTTCAAACTGAGAGCAGCCACAGGGAAGCCTTACAGAAAATAGCAGAACTGGAAGCTGCATTTCAGAATGCTCATGGAGAATTAAAGATCACTTTAACACAGCTTCAGGAATTGCAGGCTGCATTACAGAATGCACAATCCTCTCTGGAGGAGAAGAACATTGCTATCGTGGATCTAACAACTGAGCTTAGGTAAGCTGGTATCTTTTCCATTGTGAAAACTTAGTTGTGTTAGTTATTCCTGAAGAACAGCAAGTGGTTTGGATGGGGTTTTTTAATGTTCCTAGCAGCTCTATAATTTTTAGGTGTTTTGTGGCTATAAGATAACTTGATACTTGAGATTCTTGGCTCATTTTTAATTTCTAAAAGTGGTGCTGAATTCTTTCTAGAGAATTCTGTTTTAAAATCTGCTGAAATTATTTTCTGAATCCCAAAGCTGTGAAGTAATCATAAGAATAATCAAATTGTCCAGTTTCCTTTCTGACCACAAATTAATGATACTTTCTTTTTTAAAGAATCCTGATATAGCCAATTAAATAACTTGAATAATGAAGTTATTAGGAAATCCCCACCTGGAATATAATTAACAGAATTATTCTATTTGAGTTTGTTTCCTTGCAATCAATTCACATTTAGGGTAATATGCTTTAAGTAGGTAATAGATCTCATGATTTTCAAGCTAGATACTTGAAGCTAAGCAATTGAATGTGCATTAAACCATTAATCATATGAGAATTTTAGGTATTGCAAGAGTGAAATTGAAGACAAAAAGCAGGAACTCCTTGACATGGACCAAGCACTGAAAGAAAGGAATTGGGAACTGAAACAAAGAGTAGTTCAGGTCAGATAATTTTTAAGTGTTTTACTGACAATTATTCCTGTTATATCGTAGATGACTTATAAAAAGCCCGCTAGATTTGGTTGCTTTGATGCACTGTCTCAAACTGTGCTGGTTACTACAGCCACAGTGTCAGCCTCAAACCAGCTGTATGTTGCTGGAGCCTTATGGTACCAGGAAAATCAGAAGCCTTATGCCATAACCTCTCCCAAGGTTCTTCATTAGTGATAAAGTTATGGGACAACTGTTCTCATCTTGATGTTTGCTAAGAGGAAGGAAATTTGTGCTGAAGGGTGCTTGGAGGTGATAGATTCCTTTCCTTGTGTGCACTGGAGCATATTGATTCACATTAAAGCAGCCTCTAAATAGGAAATGGTATCTTTGTTGTGAATAAATTTCTGTAGCTCACTTGAAATATTTTCAGTCTTTTGGTCTGGCTTCAGGACTTGATGCCCATCATGGGAAAATTCTTCTTCTGTCACTTATAATAAGCCTCTTCCTGAAGGAGTTACCAGTTTTGTATTCAAGAATATTTGAGGTTCAGAGAGAAGGAGGAGTGGGGATTTGAATAAATCTGTTTAAGGAACTGACACTGTAAGGAGGCCAGATGTCACCGTATATTTTTACCTCAGTACCCTGTGAGCTGCCCCAGAAATTCATCAAAGCATTTGCTGAATTGATTTTTTTTTTTTGGTTTGGCAAAATTTGGCACTTCCTAACAAGGTGGATTAGTACAATAAACTATGCATATTTCCTTGAAAAGGAGAATTAGGCTTGCATTCTGTGTATATGAGGAACTAACACATTCAGTTATGGACTTTTTCCCAATCTTCCCCTTTTTATGTTTGGCCACTGTTTAAGTGAAATAGCTAGGGTGTAGCTTTCATTGACTACTTGAGACAATACTCTTGAGGCTACAAAGAATTGATCTCATTCACTTTGCTCTTATAGTTTGCAATATTGCTTCTTAAAATCTGCATATTAGTTAAAATATTTCTTTTTCTTCCTTTTTTACCTCTAGATTACACAATTGGATATGACAGTTCATGAACACAAGGGAGAAATGGAGCAACAAATAATTCAATTACAGTGCAATTTAGAGAAGTCAGAGCTGGAAATTAAGGAATGCAGTAAACAGGTAATTCTTGCTTAATTAAAAACATAATTTCCCCAACAAAGGGCAGCTAATTCTATGAGAAAGTCTGGTCCTAGGACACAATACCTGGCCAGATTTAATCTAGAAGATGAAAACTTTTTTATTGTGGGAAGAGGGAAGGAAGTACCTTAATACTGTACCAGCAAAAATACTTTTTTGTCAATTAAAACTATAAATTTTGCAAGGCTATAACAGTGCAAAAGCAAAAACCTATTTTTTCAGTTGATATGATACAACTCCCAAACTGCTCTTTTAGTAAAGAAAATGTAGACAAAATAAAAAATTGACAGAGGAATCCAAAGTCGGAGTAATACTGACAGTATTTGTGAGTTTTGTTTGTTTTGTGTATTTTTGGTTTTTTTAATAAAATTGTTCTGACTTTGGTAAAATATTGGTTCTGATTTAATTGCATTTTCTGTTCAGATTGAGATCTTAGAGAAGAAACTCCAGCATTCTAAAGATGAGCTTCGTGAAAAAGAGTTTGAATTGCTCCAGCGAGATCAGGAAATAAGTCAGCTGAAGAAAAAAATAATTATAGAAAACAGCATAGCCTAGATGCTCTTGTAAAGGTAAAACGTACCTTGGATACACAACAAATTATCAATTTTTGATGCCATTATTGTGCTGCCTAGAAGAAATTGTATGCTGTCTCTTTAGCATAAGTGTCATTACTTCTCCTAGAATCATTGTATTTGATATCCTGGTGTTTGCTTAATCTTAATCCCCTAAAGTTAAAACTAGTTTAATTATTTTAAAATTACAAATGTTATGGCACACTCTTAATTGTCTGCTTTCTGTGGAGAAATTTGATTACTGATTTTCTTCAGGGACCTGATTTTCTGGCTATGGATGGCATGGTCTTCCTTGAAATGAAACAAGGCAATATGCTGTATGATGAGAGCTTCTTATGACTTGGGTACCTATCTTGTGAAAATCATTGCATCCAAAGAGCACTGAGATCTAGCATGCTCATAGGAACAAGAAGTGAGAATTTTTTGGCATAGCAGATGGAGTGTGTGGAGAGACTCAAGAAGACGGTGAACTTTATGAATTATACAAATCTTTGGTTTGATGCATGAATCAGTCACTGCAAGTACAAATGTGATCTGAGATAAACAGGCTCTCTGCAGAAATAAGTTCAGTTAAGGATGATTCCAAGCTAGAGCTAAACACCAAAGCCAAAATGGCCTCTGCCGCTTTGGTTCTGCTGCATTTATGTGTTTCTTTTCCCTAGGGTGAGGTGTCAGAGAAGCCTTATTTCTGTGTCAACACCGCAGGCGCTGGTCTGTATTCTAGATCGTGAGGGCTTGGCTGGGTCACAGCTGAATATGACGGTTGTTTCACTGCAAATTAAAGCAATGTCAGCTCTTCCCTCTTCAATTCTTAGATGTTTAAGAACAGGACAGTGACTGCTGCTACCTTTCACACATATCATTAACAATTTCCAACTTTTCCTAAGAAAGAATTTCCTATCTAGCCCCTGTACACTTGCTGACTAGACCCTTTCTTTCCAGACAAATTGCCTTGTTTGTGCTGAGGAATAGCAGGTAGGGAGAGGTCCAAGGATGATATAAAAAAAGGCTTTGCAAATAGACCTATTCCAATTCCGGTCATGTTCCTTCTGAGACTTGGGATAAGGAAATGAAATTTTATTTTCATTGTAGTGAAGTAGATAAAAAAACCAATGGATTTTGGAAGCATTCTGTGTAAAATGTGAAATATGTTGCAGAGGGCTTCTGGCTCCACTTAGAATATGATATGGTTCCATTGTTTAAAAATTGAGTATATTAACATAATGTAAGAAAATACTTTCTTCATTAGAAACACATTGCAGACTGATTGACCAGTCTTCCACAGAAATTTACTGTCCTAGTTCTAAAAACTAAATTGCCTAATCTATCTAGGGAAAAGGGGTGGAGAGGCGGTTTGTATGTCTTGCCCAGGGGTACAGTCTGTCTCATTCTTTTTCTTCTTAATACACTACTTTTCTTGCTTATTATAGAAAATATATTAGTGCAGGGAAGGAACTGCTAGGAGGGTTGATTTGTGTCCTGGTCCACTCTGTTCCTTTGGGACTCATAAAATAACTAGGTCACAGTTTTCTGTTGAATCATTCTTTGTTCTTACTCTGCTTCAATCTGCAGTGAAGATTTTGTAACAATACAGCACTCTGCTACCCTTAGAAGTTGTAAATATTCCAAATAAAGGAACTGAAAATATCTCGCTGATCATTAAAAATGGCTTTTTAATTTTTCCGGGAAAGTGAAATAATTTTCTTTATTTAAAAAAAAAAAAAAAAAGCAGATTGGATTTATAGCAAACTAATTTTTTGTGACCATAATTCCCTCTGAAATGAGAAGTAAAATTGTATTAAAATGGTAAGTGAAGTAAGAAAAAATTAGTGCTTACAATGATTGACTTTCTAAAGGAGTGATTTTACAATGTTTTTGAAAAATTGTGCACAGCATAAAAAATAGGAATTTTTACAATAATCTTTCATTCATCAGCTGTAAGCTGCTTATATGCTACTTACAAGTGTTTCTGTGCAGTATGTATAGCATTCCTCATAAAGAATAAGCACCTGGTAAACATGGATAGATAAACAGAGAACCAACATAATCTCTTTTTTAATTTATGATTAACAGGAACCATAGTATAATATGATGTGAAATAGTAGTGGCTGATACGGTCTCTTGTTGTGCTACAGCTCTAGCTAACGTAAACATAGCTGCTGTGTATCATATGCTAAAGAGACCTAAAACTCTGGTTTTTTCTAGAAATAAAGTGTTGAATAATTAGATCTAGCAAATACACTTGTTTTTAAAAGGAGGGGTAGGGGGAAGCTAAAGCTCTAGAACTAACAAAAAACCCCAACCTCAAACATATTGTGTGTGGCTGCATTTATTTCTATATACAGCTTACACTCATGTTGCTATTTTTCTTGCTCTCTGTTGGGGGACATCATAGACTTTTTTCCTCTTGATACTTGATACCTTGATCCTGTTGATGGGGTTTTTACAGACACTTCCTGAACGGATAGAAACGTAAGTTGTTAGCAACTTTGGAACAACAATGCAATCCACCGTGAAACCTTAAGCCTTACATGGAGGAGTTATTTCAAAAGACGGTGCTCATTTATAATGTACAAAATTTTTACGGAGATTTACATATGAAGATTTCTTCTCAAAAATATTCTGCGTAACATTTTCCTACTTATCTACTGGCACTTAATATGTATTGGAAAATTTGTAAGTTGTCCTCTTTGAGAAAGCAAGTGCGCTTCAGTTACAAGAACAGTGAACAAAAATGCATTAATAACATAAATCTAGGGGTCAGAATTTGAGAAGGCAGCCATGGACGTGAGACCTGCTGCTAGTCTTCTTGAATTTGTAAGATGAATTTTTATAATGAAAAGTAACATCTTGGTACAAATTGATTTACATATAGTAATCAGAGATACTTTGTTTCAGGGGCAAGGACTGCGAAGAAATGACTGCTGCCCATTGGACAAGCAGCAACCCAGGAATGCTGCTTGCTGGCATCGTAATTGTGCATTCAAAGAGAAAATTTTAACATTGTATTTCTAAATAAGGACTGTACTTATTTGTACTGAAGCAGATGACAACCTTTTTATTTTCCCAACTCTTATTGAGATTATTGCCTTTATATAATAACATATTAATTTATTTTTTATACTTAAGAATAAAATTTATTTATCTTAAGTTGTAGGGATTAATTTCAGCTATCATCTTTTTCTATAGTTTTTAAATTATGTACTTGTTTAATGTCTCACTTTTAATTAAAAGCAATGGTACTACCTTATTAGCAATTTTTGTTTGGGAATATTTTATCTTTTTTTGTATGCATACAGTGTCGCAGACAAAACATCTTATTAAAACTGACCTGTTTGTAAGATGTTTTAGGACACTGATTTCATCATAGACCCTGGCAAAACCTGCTTGCTTTACTCCAAGTATCTTTAAGATGCAAAGGGTTGTGAGACGGGGCCATAAAGCTTGAGCTTGTTTCTTTTATTATTTTTAATCAAACAAAAATCCATGCAAAAATTCCCATTGATTAAATTCACACCATAACTATGCATTCTAAAACAGTTGCCAAAAGTACTACACAATTTAGCTGGTATGAATGGCCAGTGGCCCCACTTTTATATTTACATAAGCATCAGAAACAGCAAATATGGTTTTGAGGCCTCAATCTAAGTCTGATTAATGCACACATAATTTATGTGCATTAAGACTTGTGATTCATACTTCAGAAGATCACGTTACTAAAGTTATTTGATGTAAAGAAGAGGAACAGAACTGAATGTATTTCAGTTTAAATACTAGGCCTCAGTTAAGTGTCTTGCATACTAGAAGTGTATCTTAGCCAACAAACCTATCTGAGGTATTTCAGAAACTGCAAGTGGCAGTGTGCTGAACTCCTCGGGCAGTACTGGCTCTTTCACTTTATGCAAACTCGTTCCACAAGTGCCACATGTTCTACATGAAGTGGTTCTGCAAAACCACTCACACATTCTGCTACCATTGACAAGGTGTAAAATCAGAAATCTAAAGAATTTCTGCAGTTTCATGTTATTTATTCTGGTATTATGAAAATTATGATGTGACAAAAACCACTGTTACTTACGGAAATAAATATATTGTGTGTTTTAAATCAAACTATTTCTTTCTCTACACAACTGTAAAGGAAAAACCTTAGAATTAGGTTGACCAGTGCAATAATTGCAAATTAAACTACTTTTATATTTAACTCTCTTTATGCAAATCACTTTTCCTTCAGCCTAGAAGTGTATGCATCAAATTTCAGACAGATTTTTTTAAAGCAGCGGAATATATAAGCCCTTCAAACCAGGATTTCAAGTGGAAAATACAGCCAATCTATAATTACAGCTGCATCACAACACTAGTGGAATTCCACTAACTAGCATTGTATAAAGCCACATTTGCTCCTCCTACATGCACTAAATATAAATGTGCATGAGCAGCAAAAGCAATTTGCCTAATCTCTGAATCAGCTAAATAGCATTTGCACTAAAATTTTTTCTGTTTACTAACTTATCTGATTAAACTGTGGGTCACACCTGATAAATAAGTAGAATCATAATTATATTTTATGTAGTTATTTTGTTATTTTGTTGCTTGCCTGAGAAGTTAATGATTCCACTTACACTGTTCAAGCCAATTTATTTCTTTTGGAAAGATTGACTTTTTTTTAAACGTAATTTCAGTTAAATATTTCTGTAGTGTCCTGCTATTCTTGCGTTACTAACCAATTTATATCTATGCAAATCCTGGAACACTGAGTTCATTCTTCTGAAGTGTGTTGCATGGGGTTGTTGAATCTTGGAAAACATTTTACTCTGTATAATGGCATTGCAATTAGCTGAATGCTGTTCATAAGGCTAATTGCTTATTAAGGTCTTTCTTTTTCCTGTCACTCAGGACAGAAACAAGGGCCTGATTTTCTTCCTGAATGTAGTATGCCCACAGTTACTGTATGTTAAACACTAATTGCACTGAAGTGCCAACCCAAATGTCCCTTGGTTTAATTCACAGTTTATATGCAAAATATTTTCTCCAAAACTTAGGCATCAGGCTAGTTCTTATTTTTTTAATTTCTGACTTGTCAATTGTAGAATCAAAAGTGTTGAAAGAGATTTCAGTCTTATCAAGAATGCAGTGAAGCTGGTCTGTTCAATGTTTCCAGTCGGTTCTCTGCTGCAGCATGCTTGCTTACTTTCTGTGTTCTTAGTTGGGAACACTCCCAAAGGACATGTGAGGAATCTGTCCAAAACCTTGTCTCTTTCAGAATCCATATGCCATTTTTCAATTTGGGTTTTTTTTTCCTGTATAGCCTATTAAGACTCTTACAATAGTAAGGCATCAGGGAAGAAATCCATTCCTCAATCTGTTTCAAAAGAACCAGGAGGGTGCTGTAGGTGTAAGAATTCTGAACAGCTTTAGCAGAGGGATCCCACTTTGGGTGCAGTTTATTTTCCATAGATATGAGTGGAGGACTTAGCACTACAGACTCATTGTCACTGTGGCAAGGCTCTTCCTGCCAGTACTGTGCAAGCTGGTTATTCTATTACAAAATCCATGTAGTTTACAAATGCCTCAATTTATGGATTAACCAAATTTTGTATTAAATATAATCAGATTTGTTAATGCAGATTATAAGCACATGTAGGAGCATCTGCTTCTATTTTGTTTCATTGGAGATTATCCCTTAATCATGCAAGGTCCAGGTGTGCATTTTCAGATTTGTTGACTCAGGGAAGCTGGAGATAGCATTAAAGGCCAGTCACATTATGTGGTAGTTACAAGTACGTTATTGCTCCTCTGAAGAATTGAACCACTCAGTGGAAAGAATGGCAAGAAGAAATGTCCTCATTACAGGTTGTTCCTCAGGAATTGGACTGGCATTAGCTGTAAAAATGGCAAATGATGAACAGAAAAGATTTAAAGGTAACAATCTATCTGTTCTTTATCTTCATAAAAACATACTATTTGAGATGGTGCTGGTTTTTTTCTGTGATTTAATAGCTGGTTGTATTCAGTTTGGTCACTTTTTTCTAGTTTGTTTTCCTCTTCTACTGTCAAGAAAATACAGTGAAAATATTTTTTCTGTAAGCAGTTGATATTTCTGTACCTTTATTGAAATGGAACAACTACTGGAACTGAATAGTTTACGCACACAATGAAAAAAGACAGTAATATAAGATGAAAATATCTGTAGTACTATGCTCCTTTGGGTATACATTCACAGCTGTGGTTAGCTTTGCTTCCGGCCACTAAAATCTGTACATATACAGGCCCATGCCCATTTGAGGACCAAAGTAATGAATTTAAGTAAAGTTTCTAAATTTGCAATATTTTTCTTAAAGCACATTTCATTATTCCCAGCCTGTGTAGGCATAAAAGGCTGAACAAAGGGGCTGGGATTTGTCTTGCTGCTGCAAAGCAGGGTATTTGCTATGATTGAAAATGGATGGCAAGGTGAATATAGCAATCTGTGGCAATTCAGTCTCTCATACTTACAGTATTTTACTGCTACCTGACTGGATGCCGATCCAGAGCTTTCTGAGTAATTGGGCTGCAATAATAACTAATAAAAAATATTTCTATTTTGAGAATTCACTTACAAAAAGACTTTTTCAACCTAAGGAAGTGTATCTTCCACTTCTTAATAAAATTATGTTTTTTCTGCTAAATATGTTGATGGTGATTTAACAAAAAAGGGAAATCTGGAATCCAAAATCAGGTTTTGGGTACCTAAAAACAATTTAGTGGAATAATTTGATACCAGGTTTTTAAAGTTTTGTTGATAGTATAATCTTTATACACTGCATGTTCTTCATTATGCATAGCTGTTTAATTATTCTTCTGAATTTCTTGAAGATTTCAGAACTAGGCTGGGAAATTAGTGACGATATATGTTGAAAATAGAATCTTTTAACTATTGGTTTTTATCTGTTTTCTCTCACTGATATTTAAGATCTGGATATAAAAGCATTGTTCTTTAATAGCTCTCAGTAAGACTGCCACAGTAAGGGTTTTATTTCTGGTAAATGTTGCTTCTGGTGTGTTGCAGTGTTTGCCACAATGCGGAATCTGGCCAAGAAAGAGCCACTGGAGGAAGCTGCAGGTCACAGGCTGGGCAAAACCCTCGAAATTAAACAATTGGATGTCTGTGATGAACAGTCTATTAAAACTTGTGTGAACAGTATCCCTGACAGAAGGATTGATGTCCTAGGCAAGTACTGGATGTGTGTGCTATGAACAGATACCAGATTTCTATAAAACATCATCTCAAATACCCTGGAGAAGTTTCATTAGTATATTTTTAAAATTACCAAATTAATAATAACTACATAGTATATTCTGTTCAAGATTCTTAAGGCTTCATGCAGACATGAGTGGACTAAATCTCACCCTGATTCTATGAAGTAGGGAAGCTTGTTCTCCCTGTCTACAAAGGAGAAACCCGATCACAGGGAAGTGACTTGGATAAAACAATACATTTTTTAGTAAATGTGAGAAATTTTGCCTAAACTGGCACCTTCATGAGCAAGACTTTCTACCCTACTGACGAGGCATAGCCCTTTTTACAATGAAGGTAACACCTGTCTGTACTAAGAAAGCAACAGCGTTTGGGAATTAGCAAGTAAAAGAACAAATGCAAAGAAAGTAAAGGTATTTCCATTTTTAATTGAGAATTGAAATTCTACTTTACAAATCATTCAGCAACAAGTGTTTTCATACTGTTTTGCTAAAAATAAATATTAGTTTATTAGTAAGATGGAAATGCTTACACTATCAGATATTAAATCTTACCTGATAGAAAATAATGGACCTGCCCTTTTTTTGATTAATTATTAAAAGAGTGCTTAACAACTGTTTCTGCAAAATTTATTATACCCTAATTTGACATACCACTTCTTGAGTGGAATACCAGTCCTATCATCATTCCCCACTTATAAAGATCCAGGAGGCAGATTAAAATCAATAGAAGTGTGTGTTTTGGTTTGTTTGTTTATTTTGTTGGGGGGTTATTTCGTCTTCAAAATATGAATGTTAATAAAACAAAAAACAGACCAAAATATGGCTTGGTCTATCACTTTTTGAAGATTTCTGTTCATTCCTATGGGTATTGACTGTAGCTTCCAATTCTTAATACTGAATTATAAACAAATACAGGTAATTCTTGACTCATTTTCCTGTAATCCCTTTATATTTTTTTTAAAAAAGGACTAATCAGAAATAAATTAGTTAAAATGCAAAATACCAGATAATTTAAATTTGATTAAAAGCATAATTAAAAGTAAAGGCATATGGAAATGTCAAGTGTATTTGGAAAGCTTTAGTGACTAACATCTTTTAATCCTTTCTTCAAGGATTATTTAGGATCATTTAATCCTTAATCCTCACATTACTTTCAAATGCTTTCCAGTAAAGATTACAAGTTTATGTTTATGGAGGTTTTTGCTTGCTGTTGGCTCCCATTTTGTGCAGTGAGCAATGCTGGAATGGGGCTCATTGGACCTATTGAATGTCAGACCATAGAGGAAATGAAAACTGTGATGGATACCAACTTCTTTGGCCTGGTTCGACTCCTGAAGGAGATTTTGCCTGACATGAAGAGGAGAAAGAATGGGCATATAGTTATAATAAGCAGCGTCATGGGAATACAAGGTAAAGTTGGTTTTTCTGCTTGCTTGAACTAAGAGTTCAGTATTCTAAATCTAAAGTTTTCCTCTTTTTATCTAAAAAAAAAAAGAAAGTAGGAGCTGGCATATCTGACTCTTGTGCTTTGTAATGCTGAAGTTCTAACTCTAAAAAGCACCTGATGGATTTTATGCATCCGGGTAGTTTGTTACTACACAACTACTCTCACAGCATTTTAACAACAAAACCTGCAGAGTAAATTATTTTAGAGTATTAACTTAAACTCTAAAATTATAAAAAATTATTGGTGTATTTTATGATCTGGAAAATAGGGCTTAGCATTACTTTTCTCTTTCCTCTTGGAAAAAATTATGGGAACAGACAAACATGCTTACTACACTCTGCACAATAATAACAGAATAAAATCAAATCCTGGACAACCTTTTCGTAAAGTTTCTGTCCTGGTTTCAAAGACAGGTATCTGCGAAGAAGGCAGAAGCCTCCCTTAGAATAGGAAATGTAACCCCCTTCCCTTTGAATGCGTATAATTTTGAAATTAAGGGGCTTTCAGGCAATGATATAAGAAAGGAGTAACAGTTCTTTACTAATTTATATATATGCATATAATGAGGCAGACAAACAACAACAATGGTAACCACAACAAAACAAGAACAGAAAAAAAAAACAATGAACAGTTTAGCAGTTCACTTTTGATGCAGTCACGGTCACAGCCAGTTGGGGAGCAAGCTGGGAAGGCAAGGATGAAAAAAGTCACGGAGTGGTAGGTGAGGTGTGTCAGAAGCTCAGCAGCTGAACTGGAAACTGCTGAATGTCTGGGCAGGCAGGGGGTGAGAGGACTACAGTGCAGCAAAAACCCGAAGCTGTAGCAGAGGTGCAGCAGGGCTGGCTCCTGAACCACAGCTGGGACAGGCAGGCTCCCTGGGAGGGGGAAGGGGGCTCAGGGATCCCGAGTGTTCTTCCCCCGAGACGCTGGAGCAGATGCTGGAGGGTCCTTCGCTTGGTGAAGCGGGGTGTTAGATAGGTCCCAGCGCGGTGGCCGCTCTCATGAGCGGAGCTCTACTCACGATAGAAGCACACAGCTGGAAACAGAAGCCTGCAGTGGTGGCACTTTCTCCCCAAAGCTCCAGCAGCCTCTCTCTCCCTTCTGAATGCCCAGAAGTGAAGTACCCCGAAGCTCTGCTTAGCCCCTTTTTTAACTAGTCCCATTCCCCCAGTATCTCTGCCCTCTCTGAGCGGGAATCTCAGATAACAGACTAGCTAGCAGCACCCATCTCTGAGCCAACTCTTTGTCCTTCTTAAGTGCCCAGACATTACCGTTCCTTAGCAACAAATGTGGGGAAAAATTCCTAAGAGAAAGAAACAAAAGGAAGAAGAATCCCAAACCCCAACAGTTTCTCATCTCATAAAACTTAAGAGTCAAATTTTAGTGACAGATAGTGATATTCCTACTGTCATGTACCATCCTGTCTAGCTGTATTGTTTTTCAATTACTACAACTGTGACATTGATCTTACTTGGATTATTCTGGTGAGCAAGGGTCCTTCATCACACTCCAAGAACTGGTATTTTAATACAAGACTTACCCTCCACCTAAATGGACTGATGTAGTGCTTTTTCTAAATCACGCAGATGCAAGCTGGATCTCTTGCATAATTGTATCTCCTGCATTACACTCAGCCTCTGTGTTCATCTAGATGCTATTAGAGTCTTGCTGATAAATAATGCAGATGGTATTATATGTACAGACACTTTCATATCTTAGACTACAAAATAATATAATCGAAGGAGACCACAGCATCAGCTAGGAGGAGGAAAAGCATTAGTCAAGTGTCTTTGCTAGACTAAGCAATTTTGTGAAATAGGCAAAAATTAGTATTTAAATTCAGTATACATAAGGATTTTTCTAATGTTTTCCCAGCAGGACTGTAGAAATCTTGGGAAAACATATGAGTTTTTAAAATTAAACTATTCATATATTGGATGAAATCACATTCTCAGGATGTTTTGTTTGTACCATCAGGTATCTTATTTAATGATATTTATGCTGCATCTAAGTTTGCTGTGGAAGGATTCTGTGAAAGTTTAGCTATACAAGCACTCAAGTTCAAACTGCGGTAAGTATTGATCCACTGGTGTAAATGGTATTGATCCACTGGTGTAAATGGCATTGATCCACTAGTGTCAATTGTATTTTAGATAGTTTAAAATATATTCAGAGATAATAAAAAAATCTTTAAAGCTTGCTGCTAAACAGACTGAGAAGCTCTTGAAAATTGTACGTCACAAAAGGCATAGAAATGCCCACACTTTTCACATTATATAAGCAAATAAAAAGATCTAGATGTTAAAATAAACGTTCTCTGGAACAGTTAAAGGCTGTTTAGCTTTGGATAAAATACAGTTGATGTAACATTTCTGAAAACAGATTCTTACACACAATGTCACAGAAATAACATCGACCTGTGATTTTTCGCTTAGAAAGGATGATGGCCTTCTTAGACAATTCACAGAGAAAAAAGTTCAAGGGCTCATCACAGAGCCTGAGCAAGTACAAATCCATCAGAATGCTACACAGGGTGAGATACCTGTAATGAAGGGAGGTGGGAGGGAAGTGACAAGTGGGATGTACTATTCCTATCATTTTAGACAGTATTTAAGAGACTGGTCCTTTTCGTCTGTGGGACTTCAGGTTTGATTTGTCACATGTATATTCACACTCATGTAGTTCTGCTACAGTTCTTTGTGCGAAGTCCAGTAACTGGTAAATGTCCATTGTATCTCTGTGTGTCTAAGCGTTTAGGCCTTGTGGAAAAAAAGACAGCTGCTCTTGTGGAATTTCAGAGACAAAACTGTGATTCTGCATGTTGCTCTGCAAAGTTTGGAGGGATTTAAAATAAATGTAATGATAGACAGGATATACCACAATTCATAATGAGATTTCAGGTGTATAAGACACAGCAAAAAGGAGGTTAAAAAAAACGAAGTATAATAGGAAAAATCCAAGGTCTAAAGGGAAGAGTGATGCAAGACAAAAGCCTTTAATTCCAGCAGTAGCAGAAATTCTGCTGTGAAGGTTGATAGCTTGATTTCATTCTAAAGAAGAGCCTTTAGAACATTCCCTGAAGAACTCAAGTCTAATAAGAGGCCCAATCCCAATGAGTGTTTTGATAAACACAGTGGCTGGGAGGTATTACTGCCTGAGAAGGAACCAGGAAAAATCTCATCAGTGACTGTATTTCAGTGATTTGCTATAACATGCTAGTGAGCAAAATAAAATCTTTCAGATTTGGCAGCAGCCAGAATCTGTCCACACACAGTAAAAGTCTCTATATTGTATTTTATTAATATATAGTGGTGGGATCTTAAATTATGTAACACTAACAACTTGACAAAGAAAATCCATGTTTGGGCAATTCCCCCATCTCTTTCAGCTACTTCCAGTATTATCATGAGAAACAAAGAAACCTATGCAGAATTTTGTCCAGAAAGTAATGAATTTTGTTATCCCTTAATTATTTTTCTTAATATCTGTTAAGTTCTTGTGAATAAATCACCCTTAGATTCCACAGCTGCGAGACAGCAGGTAACAACTGCACTCAGTTATGTCATGAATTAAGTTACATCACTTCTCTGAAAATTAAGCTACGCAAATTCCTACTACTGTATGTGGATGGGTAGGAGCAGCAGGAGAGCAATAATGCAGTATGGACTACCTTTCCAGAAGGTACTGTTATATACTGTTTGCTAGTGCAACTCTTCAATATTCCTTTTGGAGAAGGATTGAGGGGTGTATTTTCCATGGAGGACAGTCAACAAGCAGTAGACCTTTTTTTTGAACAGGTTAAGCTTGATTGAACCAGGCCCAGTGGTTACAGAGTTTGAAAGAAAAGTGTTTGAAGATGGAATGAAAATGGATCTTTCAGCTGCAGATGAAGAAACAGCTGAGATGTTTACTAATATTTACCTTAAAAACTACAAACAAATTTTCCAGAGCCTGGGACAAAGTGCTGAAGATGTTGCAGAGGTAACTAATAAAAAATTATTTTTTTTTTCTTTTCTTTTTTTTTTTCCTTTGTTGTTTATGAATGCAGTGGTTGATTGGTGGGTTTTTCTGGTAGAAGCACTAGATTTAATTAAATGTAATATACACAATTAAAAAGTGTTTTTAAAAATTCAAGCGAATCTTCAGAGGTTTGAACATTCTTTTGCTATTTTATAGGCTTTTGTTTATTTTGAAGTATTGAAGACAACTATGAATTGTAATTGAAATACTCCTGAGATATTAGATACACTTTACATCCTCTGGTGACGTCTGAATATTCTGCATTGTTACCATACATCCACCCAGGGTTCTCACCACTGGCAAAGCTCTGACCTCTCCATCTCACTCATAATCCCTCCACTAAGGGAAGCTCAATCAGCCACCCCAGACCAGCACAATAAAAGAAACATGGATGTTTCTGGTGCTTGGGGAAGCACCTTCCTGCAGGAAGACAAGTTTAGGCAAGCTTTGGAAGGGGATGATGATTTCAGGTGTTTGCTGGTAAGGAATAGCTTCAGTATCAACTGAAGATTCCCAAATCTTGCTGCAAAATGCACTGTCCTGATCTTTTCCCAGTGAACTGTAAAAGAGAGGATCTACCTACTGTGGGCATATAAGTCCGCAATAATTTGGAAGACTACTCAGGATACTTAGATGTCAGGTGCTATCACCACGGTATAGAGAAACAGAAATAGAATTAAGAATAAATAAGAAATACTTCTTATGGCCTTTAAATATTTTAAGAATAATTTCTAAAGAAGTTCTAATAATACTATATACAGGGTTTTACATAATTCTAGCACTTTATTCGTCTACTTTTCCACAGTTTGACTGAAAATTGGGTTTTTACTTTACTATTTTGGTAAAAGTTCTTTAAAAATTCTATTTCTCCTTCTCTACAGCATACAGTAAAGATAATTCTTGCAGAAAACCCACCTTTTCGCCATCAGACCAACACCTTGTATACTCCAATGACAACTCTAAAGTATGCAGATCCAAATGGAGATCTACCCATTGACATATTCTACAAAATGGTTTTTCAGCATGACAAAATCTTCAGTGCAAGTCTCAACTTCATCAAATTGCTACGGTGGAGAAGCAGAAAGAGCTTTGACCTGGGAAAACCCTCACAATGAGATTATATAGTGCAAATTGGAATTACTTCTTGTAGCTTCTGATGACACAGTATGTTGTTATTCAAATGCCTTTGCTCTGTAATTATGAAAAGGCATGCAAGATGTTTGAGCTTAGCTAAGATAGTCACTTCAATGTGTATCTCTTGAATGTTACAGTTTGCAGAACCTTGCAAGTGAAATCCTCTACCTATAGTTCTACTCTCTCTAGTGCTTGCTTTTTCCAGAGCTGTTTTCTTAGGAACATGAATACTGATATTTGTGTATTCAATATTAACCCGACCCCCTTCACTTACTGGAATAAAATACACACTGAGATGTGTACAATATGCAAACTATTTAGATTCTTAATATAATAAAAATATGGTTTTACTTATTAGGATAGAAACATTATTTTTTTTTTCCAATCACACTGGCATTCTCATTTCCAGAAGTCAGATCTATTTATCAACAACATTGATGAGACTTTCTCTTAAAATGTAACAAGTAGAATATTTATTATAATATTCTGAATGCTTCTTTTATATGCCATGATTACTAGCATATTGCACTTAGTGAACAATAAAAAGTTTTTTAAAAGCATCTTAAAATAAAATATCTTCTTACTGTCTGGGTCCTACTTTTTGAAAACAACATATTGTCAGTAATAAGTAAGTTCAATCTATTAAATGCCTTCAGTACCTTGAGTGTCGGACGCACAGCTCTTTTGTTCCAAGCTATCCTAAAAAGTATGTGTTAAACTAAAATTCTACCATGTGGAGCTGGTCTTTCCCTTGCTTTTTCTCAGCCTTGTCCTGGACGCCCGCTGAGGCCGAGCAGGTGCCCAGGCTGCAGCTCTGCTCCTGCCGAGCATTCCGGTACCCTGACCCTGGCCTCGCCGCCGTGCTGCCCGAGCTGAGGCCAAGGCCGAGTGTCCCTCGGGCCTGCAGGCTGCAGTTTCTCAGCACATCCCAGCAGCTGTCCTTGCTTCACCCACAGAGCCCAGGTGGAGCTCACTGGGGATGCAAGAACTGTCTTTCTCTTTCCTTCTTTGTCTCAGTAAGCCAAAATCTAATTCTGTGCTGGGACTTGCAGCGGGCCTGCCCTGCCCTGCCTCTCCCTGAAGCAGCTCAAAGCTCCTGCGGGTACCAAACACTGCAGCTAATGCAGGGCTTGCTCTGCAGTTGTGACCCTTTCGGTGGGGCCTAAGGGGCAGAGGCGTGCAGGGACCTCCCTCGGACAGCAGGCAGGGGACTGAGGGGACAACAGCATCTGCAGCAGCCCCTGTGCACAGCTGGAGGCCCCAAGTGCGTTCCTAACTCACAGCTCCTGCAAACACCGGGTGCCTGCAGCCCAGCATCGATGTGCGGATAGCAGAGAGGTAGGAACAGCAGCTAGGCTGAAAAGGAGAAAGCAGGCATTGAATGACAGCAGAGTGCTGCTGGGGCTGAAGGCAGCCCGACACTCATTGCCACCCGGTGAGGGTCAGCACAGGGTACAGCTTGGACAGAGGCACCCACAGAAGGGCTGGGCCTGTCAGGAACCCCTCAGTGTGGCTCAGCTGTGGATGTCTCTGGCCTGCAGTTTGGGCTGGGCTGCATTCCCTTGCAGCACACAGCAAGGCACGACTAGGACTGGGTTTTAATGGGCCTCCCACAAACACCATCGTGGTCTGGCTAATTCTGTCTCATACAGCCCTCACACTACTGGTCATGGTGTGAGTGAAAGCAGAAAATACAGTGTAATAGACAGATGCCGAGGAAAACCAGCCACGGCTGCAAGTCGTGAATAAACTGCAGATGAAGCGCCGAGCCCGTCCTGCCTTGGGAACAAGCTGCCGGGGCTGTGAGATCTCCTGCTACTGCCGGAACCGAGGGGAAGGGCGGACGGGGGCG
>VYZT01018695.1:104416-124960 GCA_013400735.1 Pomatostomus ruficeps | reverse complement strand
GCCCCGCCCGCCCCCGCCGGGTCCCCGCGCCCTGGAGCCTCGCGCGGGCGCTGAGCGCAGCCCGTGAGCCGAGCGCAGCCAGGATGGCCTCGTCGTCCGGCAACGACGACGACCTCACCATCCCCAGGGCTGCCATCAACAAGATGATCAAAGAGACGCTGCCCAACGTCCGCGTGGCGAACGACGCCCGGGAGCTGGTGGTCAACTGCTGCACTGAATTCATCCACCTCATCTCCTCCGAGGCCAACGAGATCTGCAACAAATCGGAGAAGAAAACTATCTCCCCGGAGCATGTCATACAAGGTGAGCTTCCGCGGGCGCTGCGCCGCTGCCGGGTCGGGCGCCTGTGAGGCACTCCTGTCCCGCTGCCGCTTTTCCCTCTCCGGTTGCTTGTAGAACACAAAAGGCAGGGTCTCGTGAGGGTGTGGAGGAACAGCCTGTGTTGTCCGGCTTGCCAGTCGCACTGCAAGGGAGGTTGTCTTTGTGTGGTTAGAGCGGCTGCTGGGTGTGCTCAGGACCAGCTCTGGTTTTGTGCTTCAGGGAAGCTGTGATGCTTTGGGTGAAGTCACCAAATCTCTTCCTCTTTTTCGTACCTGTGAAACGAGGTCTGCTTTTTCGAATAGGTATGCAGTGTGTTTTAAGAGTCTGAATGTATTAGATGTCTTTCTAGTTGGAGATGGATTATGTGGGGCCCAGGCTTTATTCCGTGGTAGTCTTGTCTGGAATCTCTAACGAGTATAATATTTCTTTGGGGCTGTCCATACAGTCTCATTATTTAATGTTGGATTCTCGTATCTGTTGCAGAAAGCATTTAAACGTGACCTATGCCCTTGTATCTTTCTCTGCTGTTGACTTCTACTTCCCCTTGCTTGACTAAAAGGCGAGTTCTTCCTCTGTGTCTCGTTTGTTTTTCTTTAAATTCTGTGGCAAATAAGGAGTTTTTTTGCCTCATCCTGAAATCTGCATTAGGCATCTTTTGTCAGAATTCATTTGCTTTGCTTCTTAAGACAGGGTTGTTGATACCAGTGTCTGCTGCAAACAAATTTATAGCAGCAGTAGTGAAAGAGTACTCTGCTCCCTAGTAGAGATATTTACAGTAGCGTTTGCAGTAGAGCTATTTTCAGGACTGTCATGGTATCAAGTTAGTTAAAAAAATGTTGTCATTGTTTGCTATTTTTGTTAGCAATATTTTCTGTTTGAAACAAACAAACAAAAAAATTTGGTTCGTTTGAAATTTATTAGCTTGCTCACCAGAAGAGGTTGAAGTACTTGACTGGGTTATGAACAGCAAAAGAAAATATGTAGCATGTATGAGCTTTAATATTAAATAAAATACATGTAAGCTTGAAAGTTTAGCAAAGTAGCTCCATCACAGAAGCCTAGGATGGAAAGAGTAAAACCTGTGCTTGCACATGGAAGCTTACCTTAGGTGTGATGCCCTTTAATACATGGATAGTTTCTTCAAGTCGCCACAAAAAATGTTTGAGATTAGTTCTTAACACAGGAATAGACATGATCTTTAAGGCTGAGGGCAATAAAGAGTTTATGTATGAAAGTATTTTGTGCCCAGTAGTGGTGGTCTGTAGAAAAGATTTTCTATTGCTGTCCTAGGCTTAGTCTGGGTTTTTTGGAAAACAAATGGAAACTAAAGTGAGTGTGCATAACATCAGCAGGTGGTCCCATACCATGTATTTTGCTGGGTTCTATGTCCTTGTGTTACCACATCTTAGAGTTAGGAAAAGTTATTTTCAAATTAAATCTATGCTTTCTAGTAAAGTATTGCAATGTATCCATTTTTGCAATGTTCTAGGGATGGAAGCTGTTCTTGGATTTTCTGCTCTGCTCATGTTTAGGGAGGTGTATTTGCTATTAGCTCCTTTCAGATGCTAGTCAGTTGGCTCCGTGAGGTTTGAGGGTTTAGATCACCACTTTTGGAAACAGTGATTGTGTGTATAGGTAGAGTATTTCAGCATTTTCATCCATCTTCCTACACTATAGATACTTGTTATTTTGAATGCCTCTTAATGCAGCTTCATGACAATGATGCTAACGAATTAGGCAATTGACATCTGTTTGTTGTGGCCATCCATGTATCTTTTTCCTTGTGAATGCTAATAAGTCAAATGATGCTAATGCCCATGACATCACACCTAGTCCAGCCTAAGCACAAGGTGCTGCCAAGAGGAGTTTTTCTGTACCCTCCGAGAGCTAGATCTGGCAATTGCAGGTACGACTGACCCTGTGGCTTTTGAGAATTTAGGGCAGAGCACGGTTTCCTCTCAGGTGAGTTTGCTGGTTGGCTCAGGCTGTAAACAAGAAGTTACTAGATTGGACACAAGAAGCTGGAAGGGGATTTCCCTGGGCCAGAGGAGGGGGAAAGAGGCACTCTGCAGCTGGTGACGCTCCACTGGACTGCGTTAGCAGTAACGTGAAACTGCGCGTGTCACTGTGCTTGGGTGCTTGGCACAGTGGTGCGTGAGACACCCCTTCCTTGGCTGCACTGTTAAAATGATTGTGTGGCCATGTGCTGAGCAAGAACTCTCTCTCTACCTGTGGGTTCTAATTCAGATGGATGAAGTCCTTGCTGTGTTCTATTGTGTGGTAGCACAAACACTTGACTGGCGCAGTGCTGTCAACAGCAGAGAGAAAGGGAAGCAGAGGCTCCTTGCATCCCATTAGAGATCTGATTTGATAGATGTACTCTGACTATGCCAAGCGCTCACAGGTAACAAAATGCAAGACAGCTTTCTTGGAGAGTACCCAAAAGCATCAAGGCTATGTAAGAGTTGTAAGTGGAGAGCTCCACGTTTGTTGTTGAATTCCACCATCAGGAACCCAGCTGTGAATCTGTAAGCTCTAGTAAACAAATGAATGTTCTCCCATCCTAGAACAGAAAATAGAATCATTTGAGTGTTATATAACTTGTGACCAAGCAGGCTTTTTATGAGAAATGAAGTTTTCTTTGAATTCTGGCAATGATGACTTGTGAAATCACCACTTTTATGAAGTTGGTTACTTTGATTACTTGGTCTACATGGAACTGTTGTGCAGTAAGATAGGCTGTGGATTGATGTCAAATCTTGTAGCTTCTTTTCATGGACTGTTAGGATACTGACAGTGTGTATATTATCACTTAATTTAGAAAAAAATCTCACACAACTCTTCGTGTTTAGGATTTTATTTTGGAAGATATTGTTTCTTTGAAAGGAGCATAAAAATTTAAAAGTCTCAGATATTAATTACTTGATTGTATAAAAGAAAAGTAGTACTAAGTATGTGTCACTGATTACTCAGAGACCTGCACCTTCATGCAGTCATTAAGAGTAGGAGGAAACTGGGGAAAGGATATTTGTGTTATGGTGTTTGTAAATATGAGTTGTGTTATTCCCCCCACCCCCCCAAATGCTTTGTTTTGGGATTCCGCTGTTTACATTTGGTGGGATAATTCTAACCTTAGTAAGATACTGAATTTTCAGCAACCTGGGTAGGATGGTATGTTTCAGACTCAAAAAATAGAAAGGCTTTGAGTTTTGATGAAATAGCAGCTCTGATAAAGTAGTAATCGCTTGTCCCACATTTTAGCACCATGCTGTTATAAAGAGATCCATATTCCTTCCATTCATGTGTTGTGTGAAGCCTTCATGTGCTTCAAGAAGATAGTACATTTTGGTAAGTTGTTTCACAGCCAGTAGAATTTTGATGCAGTAGATTTATGATGCATATATGGTTCTTCATAGCTTGGTTATATTGAATAATTGTAAAAATCTGTCTTGCTTGTATCACTTAGGGTTTTTTTAATTTATATTTGTGTGTGTCTGTGCTATATTCAATACACAATTGTAAGTTCTTTCCATTAATTTATTTTCTTTTAAGGACCACTTAAAATTTCTGTAAAATAACGTCTTGCTGTTAATGTCAGACTTGGCAGTTGTTCATAGTCTGATGCAGCAGATTGCCAACCCTGGTCTTTTGACAAACACCTCTGGTTTTGCCATGATGGTTTGTCTTAGTGATGTTAGACTTGTAGATTTCTTCAGTTTGGTTTAAAAAGTATGACTTCAAGAAGTTTACTGTATGTATGGTTTGTACTTTAAAATTGAATGAGTTCTTAAATATCTGTGGAGTATTAAGATAACCAGTTCTGGATTATGAGAGGTGGATTTGCCTTCTATCTGCTGAGGCTGGATGAAACAAGTTTCTGAAGCTTTTTGGTAATTTTCCTAGAAACTGTGGGCTAATTGGAAAAAGTGTTAGCAGTGTCTGTGTGTGGGCTGAGGCTGAACTGGCATACTGTCTCTGAAGTAATTTGGTTATCTCTAAATCAGTTTGTCTTTTAACTTTATTTTTTTTAAGAAATAAGCATTATGTAAATTCCTTTGCCAGGTGTTCTCTGTTAAAGGGATGGTAGTGCTGTATGACTAGAGAGCAGCAGCACTGACAGCCCTGTTGAAGACAACAGTGTGTGAGTTCTCCTCCTGAGTACAGGTTGGAAGCTGAAAACTTAGAGAACGCCTTTGGGTTCTTCTTTAGATTATGATACAATGACATGCTGCTGTAATTGCGGGTAGGAACATGTTGCCTACAAAATTAGTGTTAGATTATTGTCCGAGTTACTGTAACTAAGATATTGTTTAAAACAAGTTGTTGATTGCTGTTGTGCAGTTTAGTGCTATTTCTTGAATAGATTGTCACAAAAGGTTGAAATTAAGGTAAAGGTTAAAACAACTCTTGTACTGTAAACTCTGAATTGTGTAAATGCTGGAAATTAACCAGTTTTTTGATTAAACTGATACTTGTTTCTAGTGTAATTGGTGTTTATGTAATGTTTCTAGTATATGCTGTAATAAGTTCACTTTAGGTGTGTGTGGAGGCATGCCATAGTAAATGCTGCATGAGGAAACAGTGTGCCTCTTGTCATATGTGCTACCTGGGTTTTTATAATCCTTTCGGCTACCTTTGCATTTTTAAAAAAAACTGTTGTTGCAGCATGTAGCTGCATTACAGATTTCTTTGGGCAGATAAAAGTGCAAGATTTTAGTTTCGTAATACATTTTAATGTGGGGGAAAATAGAAGGGGTTCTGTTGAGAAATAAAACAATAAAGAGCTTATACATAACTTTATAGAGCTTTATATGTGTGAACTATGTATTTTATATATAGGAATTTAGATACTAAAAGACAAAAGGTAAAATTCAACAACCGAACGTATTATTATTTATTTCTGCCTTATTGAAGGATCTGTCATCATTTTGCATGCATCACTTTTGCTCTGTTATAGGTTGCTAATTTACCTTCTGCTGAAGACTTGCAAAAACTGGAAAGGTAGAATCTCCGAGAGATAATTCAGATAGCAATTCAGATAGAAGGACTTCTTAGCTGCATAAATTATGTTGATTCTGATATAGAGAAGGTGGGAAAAATATGTCTTTTGAAGAATAATGCCTATCTCTAGCAAAGTGTATCTGAAAGCCCTGAATCCTCTGCAAGTTTCTTTGGTTGTACTTGGTAAACCTTCATTTTTTTAGCCTAAAAAAATGTATTCCTAAAGGATATAGCAGAAGAGAGAGGGAAGATAGCTGTCAGATCTTTTTAAGAACAGGGATTTTTGTCATCAGATGATAGGAAAGTTCTAAAAAGTTTTACTTTTTTTTTTCTTTTAAATAAATCAGTATCTATTATCAAAAGCTTTGTGAAAGGTAAACAGTATCTTTTCTCTCTTTCTTTCTTTCTTTCCTTATAGCACTAGAAAGTTTGGGGTTTGGCTCCTATATCAGTGAAGTAAAAGAAGTCTTACAAGAATGCAAAACAGTAGCACTAAAGAGAAGAAAGGCCAGTTCACGCTTGGAGAACCTCGGCATTCCGGAAGAAGAGCTACTAAGGCAGCAACAGGAATTATTTGCACAAGTAAGTGAAGCAATACTTGTCCTGATGAGGTTGGAATAATTAATGCTGCAGGTCTAGGGCCACACAATCATGTGCACACCTCAAGAAGTATCCCCTTCTTTGTGAATTGATGTGACATCTAAGATGGTATTGGCCTTGGCCTGATCGAATTGGGGACTGTGAAGTCAACAAATAAGATGCTGCTACTTGATACTTCTGTGATTTGACATATAGGACTTTGTATGTGAACGTATTTCATATTCTAGGTTTAAAAAGCATGGAGTTTGCAGCTACTTGGGTATTTCCAGTCTATCATGGAGAATACATTAAGAATTACTTAGGTGAACAAGTAAAAGAATAACAGCTGGTGTCCTAGGAAATTACCAGTTTTGAAGCATTAAAAGGTGAAAATAGCTTTTCTGTTTCTGACCATCAGTGCACAAATGTTATTTCTTATACTTGGAAAGAAACTTTGTTCTTAGCAAGACTGTAATTGAGTGAATTCATGCATAATTTTTTTAAGAGGCCATTGAGGCATGAAAAAAGCATTTGCCTGCAAATAGTGTACTAACACACACACACATTTGGCTTCATCCCAGCCTTATCCCCTTTCAGCGTTCCCAGATAGTTTAACATCTCCCAGTTTAATTGACTAAAACCCAATTTTATTTATTTATCTTTCTACATCATCTTTCTCTCAACTATCCTCTTTGTTTGACAGGACCATTCTCTAAACTAAGAGATGGGAAAGTTATCTGGTATTTCTCTTTTCTCTTAACCAAGGCCAGAGTCTTATTCTCTCACTTTGCTTACTTTGATTTCCTCTGATGAAAATGCTTATTCAGTTAATGTCTGATTACTGTGACCTTCTCTCCTCTTTGCTATACTTGTATCTTGCTGAAACCATTGTTTTTCATCTCATGACATGCCAGCTACTTTAATCTTCATTGCATTATGTATTTTAAGGCATTTAAAATTTCAGCCTATCATGTAGCTATTGCAGTGAACTAGTTATGATCAATTCACCTGTGCCTAACTCTTGTTTGACTGTACTAACATTAGAAAGACCAATATGGCTGCTTCTGGATTTTGGGTAAGATTACAAATAGTCAGTGTGATACCTGTTTTTACTTACTATTTTGTGTGAGTAATTCAGCATGATATACAAAATAAAAAAGCAGCAAAACCAATGTGTATTAAGGGAGTACTAGCTCCAGAGTATCACTGAAAGAAGTAAATTAAAAAAAATTGCTGAAACCACCTTATGTAAGCCACACTTTGTCTAAGGAATGACAACTTGAAGTATATTCTTTTGAAATTCTGTTACTATGCCTTAACTTCTAAATTAAGGCAACGCATGCCAGTTTGACAAGATTGCATGAATGATTTTTAAAAATAGTGTTTGGTAATATGGAAAATGTTTGCTTAGATTCAAGGATGACGGTCTCATTTTTCAAAAATAGTAGCTGTGATGTTGGAGGTAATGTAATTAGTCTTAAAAATAGTTACACAAGTGCATGCTTATTTATTTGTGTTAATCTTTTTAATATTCTAGAGCATGACACTAACATTGACTTCTTGCTCTTGTTTTAAAATACCTGCCTGGTAATGTTATGAATATTTGACACCTCTGGCTTGGATGACTGTAAATATTTGAAGTCAGGGGAATGGCTCATCCTGACATTCATGCATGTCTAAAGTTTTGTGCAAGACAAGGGTCTTGATAGATTTGGGGTTTTTTGAGGCTTCCTCACTGGATATGTGCTGTAAATAAGTTAAGTTTACCAGATGCTTATAGAGCTTCTCAGGGAGTCCAACTCAATAGAATTCTTCAGTATGTGGGGTTTTTTTCTCTTCCTGTTTCTGGAATGGTGAAGTGTTACCATTACAAGTATGGCGGTGAGGGTGGGCACTGACAAAGGGGTGCATCCAGTGTGGAGTGCTGAGCCTCTGCGTCCTGGAGGACATGTGTGTTTGACCATGTATGACCTCACTGCGTGTGCAGGAAACTGCACTGTACGGGGTCAGCAGGGAGCCCTGTCGTTATCTCCTGTCTGATAAATATTTGTGCCTTCCTACGTGTACAGATGCTGCTGTCTCTGCTCTAAAACTCTACGGTGTCTTAAATTCCTTTTCAACCCTTGTAACTGTGCTACCACTTGAAGTTTGAAATACTGTAAAGTTTTCATTGCGAAGAGATTTCTACTCCTGTAAAATATTTTTTTTTTTGCTGCTAGAACAGAGGAAAATGTGACATTTGGTAATAATAAGGGAACACTCCTCTTTTTTTCACATTGCTAAGTAGAAAAACTGGGTTTGATTGTTTTCCAAACATCATCTTTTGGCATCTTATAGTTTGCAAAACTGTAAAAAATTTTGATGCTTTGGAAAAAATAGGAAAATTCAGTGAGTGCAATAGGATTAGAGATGAAATGATTATAGTCTTAGTGATGATGTGTAAAAGTAGAAGAGTGAAAAAGACTGAAATTTTTTTGTTTTGAGAACTTTTTCTTAATGGTCACTCAAAATAGAAATTGAAGTTGTAACTTTAACATAATGAATTAGTATATTGTTGAAATAAACAGGTGTTAGCAAAAAAAAAAACCAAGTGAAAACCCTGGATAGAAAAATGAAGTTTCATCAGTTGAACTATGAAATGTTTTGGTAGAATCTCTTGTACTTTTCAGTAAAAGACTATATCTTTCTGTAGCAAAGCCATCCTCAGTTGTCATACCTGAATTTGAGAAGATCTTGCCTAGCTCTGTTTTCTAAAGTTTGCTTAGCAAAGTAAGATAAAGCCTTTCTTTGTTTTTGTAATAATGTGTGCCTCTGTGGTTCAATTGGATGATTTCATAATTGGAAGTTTTGTTGTTTGTAATCAACAAAGCAAGGCTGTTCTCATCTCTGAACTGTGATTAAATGTTAAGATCCCTTGAAACTGATGTCTAAAGTTTCCTTTGCTTTGCCTCAGTTAAATTTTTCATTAGTTAGTGGTTCAGCACAATCCTTACAGTGGAACTTAAGTACACTAGTTTCTGTCTGTTGTTTTGTAAATGTAAGGCCTCCAAACAGTGGTGTCTTCAGAGGAAGAGAGAATATAGCTAAACTTCTTGGTACAAATATTTAAGGTACTTCCAGATGTGGTTTTGCATGTGCAATTAATAAAAAAATATATAAAAGGAATCTGCAGGTACAGATAAAAACGCTTTTAAAGATAATGTGTTCTAGAGATTCTTCACAAGCTATGTATGGCCTTAACAATTAAATTCATGTCTCTAGGCTAGACAACAGCAAGCAGAACTGGCACAGCAGGAATGGCTACAGATGCAACAAGCAGCTCAACAGGCACAGCTTGCTGCTGCCTCAGCCAGTGCATCCAATCAGGCAGGATCTTCTCAGGATGAAGATGATGAAGATGATATCTGAAAATCACCAGCTGAGTTGTCTTACTAAGAAATACTTTTCCTGCACAATGAAAACAGTGAAATGAATGCTTACCTGTAAGTTTGTATGCATCGTGGACTGGCAGTTGGTATTCTAGGGGTGTCTGCTGTTGTGTGCTGTACATGTATAAACTGTCATTTTTTGAACTCTTGAAGATTTAAGGTTCAGTATCATATCAACTTTGGATTTTTAATGGTGTATATGGAAATTTTAGATAGCAGTGCGTCATTTATTTGATCAATAAGCAGTGTTACAATAAACGACATGTTTATAAAATATAGTGAGATTTATACAAAAAGCTCTAAATCCACATTTGCATTTCTTCCCTTTTAACTAAACTATGAAATCTTACTTAGAATTTTTAATTGTTTTTTGGGGGAGTGGTACAGTAGACATGATCTGTTAATGGGAAAAAGGTAGAGTTCAGCATAGAAGAGTCTGAATTCTTAGTTCTTTTTAAAATGAGGATGTATATGGCAATAAATATTATATATGCTCAAATACCACACTTGTTAAAATTTGAAAATGGTACATTTTCACCAAGCTAGGAAAAGGTATGTTTAATAGGAGTTGTACAAATTCAGTAATTTTTTTTGTATAGGGGTGAAAAAAATAAACCCATGGTTTTATTATGACATCCTTTTGACAGTCCTAACTGAATATTTCACTTCAAAGACTGCCTGGTTTGAAGAACTAACTCTTCTATTACTTCACTCCAGTTTAATGTTAACTGTTGTTGATGGTATTTCGTAGTCCAGATTTATTCATATTGTTGAAATATAAAGCTGGAACTTAAGGAAACAAAATTGTTTGTTCTGCTGATGTGACTGGGAGTGATTAAGTATTGAAGCCCAAGAAGGCAAAAGCTGACCCTAACAGCATGTTTGTCATAAAAGAGGGAATTTATTTAACCTTGATTAGTCATTGTCAGCGTAATGCTAACATTCTCCAGACTAGATTGCCACTGGATTGCTAAAATACCTTGTTGAAAGACAACATGTTCTTCACTCAAATTGGTTTGTAGGTAAGTCCAGGTCTCTAATAAACTGTTCCCCAAGAGTGATCAGCAGCAATACATGAAACAGAAATTATGTACTTGTCCTTTTGATAGTTCTGTTGATTTAATGGATGAGCAGCTGTCCTTTGTGTTGAAATAAAGCACAGTAGTGTCCATTGCTGAGTTTTAATGTATTACTTGAAGTAATACTGGCATATCTTCTGGTACACTGATCTGAGCAGACTAGAAAAGCCACTTGCATGCTGCTGTAGATGACCCCATAGCTCTCTAACAATGCGGATGGTTTTATTAACTTACGTCCTCAGCAAGTTGCTCTGGTTAGAATTCCTGAGGAGGGCTGCAGCAGTCTGTTTACATCAGGATGCAAACAGCAAATTGTGGGCCCGTTTTTACGCAAAGATCTGAACAAGATAAAATTGGCGAGTATTCAGATCTCAGTCACATAGTGACTTTTGATTTAAATTTGAGATGTGTTAAGTTGCATATTGAATAAATGTGAACATGTCTTTAAATGCAGTAATGCAATGAAAACTCAGAAGAGTGTTTGTTTGAATGTTTAAGTTTTTTTTTTAAAAAAAACTTTCCTGGAGACTACATAAAATATGTTAGGCAAGGTTTGACTGAGGAAGTGGTTTTCTGTAAAGGTTTAAGTACCAAAGGTAGAAAATCTAGTCTAGTGATACAATGTTAATGTGCAGTGTTGGCTTTTCTAATTTGTACTGTAACACCTTCACACTTTCTATTTGAAATGAGTCTTTTCCTTCTAAATAATACTAGGTATATTTTCACACCTTTCTTTTCTGATGCAGGAATCAGGTTAACATTTTACTGCATCTGGTATGTATGGTGTAATGTTTGAATTTTTGTGACCTTTCTTTTTGGACATTCTTGTGCTTTTTCATATGCTGTATTCTTCAAGCAATAAAATTCTGATGTGTTTTTATAAAATCGCTTTTATATTTAATGAACAGTCTGTCTTCTTCATTGCCTTTATAAAGAAAAAAGTTAAGATTACTTAAACCCTGTTTTTATTTTGGTTTACTGAACACTTTTTGTCACCTGAAGTCTTTAAAACTTGAGTGCTGTTGGATGGAATTGCTGTTCACTGGGGTTGTTACTGCTTGCAAACAATATTTCTGGGCTGGACCTGCTCTCTTTCCTCTTGGAAATTGCATTTAGTATGTATGTATTTTTATAACCTGACATTCTACACCTGAGAAGTTACACAAAAGCCCTGTAGATTGCGTACCAGCTACTGAAATACTTTCACAAAGTGAAAGGCCATGGGCAGAGGCTGGGCTAGTAAGAATTTAATTTCATGTAGATAGTCATGATTTGAGATTACTCATTCAGCCATTCCTCCCCAAGTATGAAACTAAACTCCGTCACTTTCAGGGAGAATCTTCACTGATCTTTCAACAAACAAATGTTTTATTACTTTGCTGTTGTGCTTCCATGCAGGAGCTGCTCAGTGGAGACAGATTTCTGAATTTATGGTACCCCTCATGTTTTTGGTACACCAGGTACACAGAGTATAAACTTTGCTTAATGAACTGTATTGTTGCTTTGTCTCACAAGAAACATGTATAATGATGTGTCTGTTTCTTAAATATTGAGTTGATGAGATTATCTGTGGGTTTTCCATAATTACTCTGACAGTCTGTTTCAGAGTGCTCAAGAGACTTTCTTACAAAATCATTTTTTTTCTATTACTCTAATAAAGTGCATGTCTGCATGACATTGTGGATAATGAATATAGTTGTATTTACTACACTGAGGTACTTTTAAAGGAGTATCCTAGGGATTCTAAACATCAAATGCCTAGAATGGTATTTGAATTTCAGTATTTGCATGTGGCTAATTGAGCTTAGTTTTGAAAACCTGTAATTTCTGCCACAATGGCAAATGCCCCTGAGAGCCACAAATATAAATTATGTTCTTCAGATTTTGTAAAAGTACCCCTACAAAAGAGGGCTGTGTGTAATAATGCTTGGTTGATCATTTTGTATGGGAAGATGGTTTTCATTTGAAACAAAGCCAAGAAAAGGTGACTTGGCATTTGAAACAAAGCCAGTAAAATGATCACTGGGGAACAGCCAAACCCTTACTCTGAAATGTGTACCTCATTTTAGTTTCCTAGTGTTGGATTGCGATTTTGTGTAAACCATGCGCAAAACAATGTGGAAGGAGGAGGAAGAGAAGTGTAATATGAAAGGTAAAGTGTGCCATGGTTAAATTTACTTTTGGTATTACACTATTAACCTGTCTAACATGGAAAAGTTGTACTCTGCAGCTTTGCAGTGAGAGCACATCAGTGGGATGCTGGCCAGTGTTCAGATGGATTTTGCCAACAGTCAGTACTAGCTCCTTGAGCCCTCGGACTTGTTAAAAGTCCTCTCAATAAATGTGCCATCTGGGACTAAAGGGTGCTGTTTGGGTGCAACTCAGTGATGAAAACGAGGGTCTGTGAGCCTTGCTGTAGGCCCATTAAGGTTTGCTGGCAATCAGGACCAATAGGTTCCTTTTCAAAACTTGTTTGTGCTTAGTTTGATTTTCTTCCCTGATTCAAATGAGTGCTTTTCTTTTTGATTCCATGCCACCATAGCTAGAGAAATCAGTAACTCTGAGAGTTTAATTACGGCTTTGGAAATACTTACCCCAGTTCTTGGTTATGTGGGACAACAAGTGTGCTAGAGCTGTGCGTTTCTGGAAAGAAACGGATTGACTGAAAATGTTCTTTCCTGTGGTACTGTGCTGTAATAAAGCTGAAGCCGGTACCTGGCAAGTAGAGGTTTTTCAACAAAATAATTAGTGAATCCAATTGGATACACCTAATTCCATACATCAGTCATGATAAATCCAATAAACATGGGGTTTGCTGTGTGGAAGAGCCTAGCAGAAACTTCAGTAATCTGGAAATCCGTAATAGATCATGCTCCTGCATATGTCGGGGAAAGTGATGTTTGATTTTAATTCTTCATGGCCGTGATTTATTGTTGCATCAACTACAGGAATGCATGAAGGCTTCTATCTCACAGCTTGAACCAAAAGTTCAGGTAAGGATGGACCACACTTGTTACAACCAGTTTGGGGTTTCTTCCTACATTTTAAATGAGAGCAGCTACTATGCTTTACATATCTGGAGTGAAGATTTATAAGAAGCATATTAAACTATGTAAAGATTACACTTAATTTTAAGGCTGAATGTTCGTGTGGTTCATTTTTGTAATACTTCAGAGATTTTTTTTTCCTTGTTTCAAAGGAAATAATTGATTTCTCCCTCAGCCTCCACCCAGGGTGACTAACAGTAGAGTTGTAATATTGCATGGTATAACATTGAATGATTTTCAAATTAATTTCAGTAGTAATTAGTCCAGTTTTGGTATTAGTTCAAAACTTACTAGTCAGTAATCATAAACTTTTCCATCTTCAAAGTATGATACAAGTATTAGCTAGGTGTGGGCAATGTTACACTGTGCTTTGAAGTTAACACTTTCACATGCTACAGAACTAATAGGTGCTGCACTATGTGGAGGAAAAAGATGTTCGTGGTAGGGTGAATCATCTAGAGAGGAAGTAACTGGGAAAACAAACAGACTTGTAAAGCTCATTGCCAGAGATGAAAGCATTTATTTGTAATAGCATAGTTCTTGGGATTGCTGGTTATGGACCAGGACTTGGTTTCATTAATGTTGTGTTCAAGTTTCATTCTGTCAGCTCAGAGTGAAAAACCACAGCTGAAATAGAAATCAAATCCAATGTTGTTTTAGTTTCAGGTAGTTTTTCTCACTTAGGCAGCAGTGTAATACATGGAAGAGAAGTAAATTTATCAGGGCAGTGGCAGCGTTAGTAAAGCAAAATACGAAAGTCTTCACCATCGCAGCCTGCCATAAAGGAGACATCATTGTCTAAAAATGTTAGAAAATATGTATGAAGGAGTAATGTGACCAATAAATTTTTTTTTTAAATTCTACTGTAATGTAATGACCTAACTGGTGCCATTTTCACACACAGATAATTAATATTCAAGCAGGTAAAATTCAAAACTTAAATACAGTTGCTTCTTAAATATGTACTTACGTATATCTTCCACATTATCTGATGGATTAGCTGTTCTAAACCTGTGGTAATTTAATTGTCTGGGATTGCTCGGCAAGTCGTATGCAATTAAACTCATTACCCTTAAATCATTAATAACTTGTTCTTGTTTTCAATATGTTCTAATGTTGGAAACAATCATCTTTTCATTCCTACAAAAACTTCACAGTTTTTGAAATGCCTTTTTTAAAAAAATAGTTCTAAAAATGTAAAAATAAAATGTTATGGACAAAAATATTAGTTTATCTTGATACATTATGTCATTAAAATGAAGGGACAGTTTTTGAGTGAATATGAAAAAGGTATTTATGCTGTCTGTGGAATGTGAAAACAGGTCTAAACTCAGTGTCACTACTGTTAGCGAGTTATCTTTTCCAAAATATGTAAAAAAATATTATTTTACCTTTTTTAAAAGCACTAGTGGATGTTTTGAGGCAAAAATCACCCTTCAGACTTTGCTCTCAGAAAGATGATCAGCTGGCATGCATGCTTTCCTAGATGTGAAGGATCTAGGGCATGAATCACCCAGTCCTGTGGGAGGAACGATAGTAGCAGCCAAGCCTGGATGGAGGACAATTCATTGATGGCTTTAACTGTGGTGTTGCTGTACTCGTGTGTAAAAGGGATTGAGATACTGAACGTTTCCTTAAAGTGAAATCTCTAGTATTGACTGTGTTACAATAGCTTATTTAGAAGTTTGTCCTTTATGGACTCAGGATAAAGCTTCTGAATGGTGAAACAGCATTTTCGTGTGTGTTGGGATGTATTTTTGTAACCTGCCTCAGTGGTCTCTATATTCCAACCCAGAGGAGCAATTTATTCCTCAAATTTAGTCAATTTTTTAATTTGGTGCTGAAAATAGTGCATTTTTTAATGTGAGAAAAGGACATAGGAAATAGTGACACGATAACTTCCTTTTGTGGATTAGGTTTTAAGGACACAAAGTAGCAACACAACCCTTTTTTTCTGTGTATATAATTTTTGGAAATTCATCAGCTGGTGAGATCTGAACATAAGGAGGGTTCCCGAGGTAGTGGTAAATCCAAAGGGAAGAACGTTGACTAGAAGATGAGTGTGTTAGGGAGGGAAAAGAACAGTCTTAATACATTGTGTATATTCTTCCCTTTGCATGTAACCTTGTCTCAAAGGGAAAAATGTACAAAGACAGGGATGTGGAGAAAAAGTCTCTTAATAGGATTCAATTGGCTACCTGTTGGATTTGGTCCGCCTTTGAAATCCAAAGAGCAAGCATTGCTCTTTGAATTTAGTTAAATAGAGCTTCAAAACTGTAATGTCACAAAACCAAAATTCTTTCATAAATAAGTGATTTCTTTACTTTTGGTTTTGTTTCTCTGGGATTATTTGAAAATTTCTACAGTTAGTGTCTGATCAGCATCTTGCTTGGAACATAAAAATGATGAACTCAGTTGTAGCTATCTTTATTAATGTGAGATGGAGACATAGGTAAATTATTTGCTTAGTGGGATATCTGTTCTATGCACAGCACACTTCTAATTCCCATTGTTGATTTATTTACTGATTCCTATTCTTCTAAAGTGATTAATAGTGGGAAAGAGTTTTCTTTGACATGTCAATAACTTTTGAGTTTCCCTACAGACTGTAGTCTCTCGGAATTTTTTCCATGTATCATTTAAATGTGGTATCAACTTTCTCATGAAAGAAGGAGGACCCACCACAGATGTAAAATATGGGAAGGGCACGTGAAATGAAACCAGTGGCCACAGAACTGAAATCCTTTAAGGGAGAGAAGTCAAGACCTGCAGTGGCATGGAAGGTAGGACAATCGAGGGGTCGTCTCGGTTTGCCGTTGATGGAACTCCCGGGCGCTGGGTGGCCGGACCCGGCCGGTGCAGCAGCCGCAGCAGGTCGGTGTCGCGCTGCCGGGGCTGGCCCTGCCGGCAGGCGGCTGCCGAGCCCAGGAAATGCCTTTCGGCTGCGTGTGCCCCAGCTACCGAGAGGGTGACCAGAGCCGCGCTGTGGTGATAATGCGTGAACCAGTTCGAAAGGAAAACTCGCTGCGGCGGTTAAACAGTAACCTAGGATACCGAGCGTGTTCAAATGTTACGGCAGATTTTGAGCAACTGCACATACGTTTGTTTCTGATTGTAATTCAAAGTCACATGATAGTAAAATATTGCTTAGCAAGTCTGAAAATGGGTGGTGCTGATCCTTTGCTACAGGTTCATCCACTATTCATTTTTCTACAGCATGAATTAGTGCCATGACAGCGCCTCCATCTTTCACTATTGATACGTATGTCAATCCATACACTTTGCTTGAATGCTGCTATTGATGCCGAAAGCAGTGGCTGTTCAAGTTTTTGGTTATTATCTCAAAGCTAATAATGATTATGCCTGTGGATAATATGGTAATGAAAAAAAATTGACTGTCAGAATTCACCATGGCTGGACTTAACTCTGCGCATCAGATACAGCTTGATGTTCTTTTAATTTAAAGTAACGTGCATGGAAGGGGTTGATTGGAGAATGGAGGAGACATGAGTTAGGTGAACTAACTGGCATTTATGGTTATGTTTTGATATACTTCTGAAGGGAGGTACAAGGGAAGCAAATGGATTTATAGTCAAGCAGACAATGCAAGCATTAGAGGGTTGAAAATCATATTTAAAGTCGTGATTTATGGGTTTTTCCTGATACTTTGTAATTGTCCAGCCTCCAGGTTGGGATACAGTTTTATTGTCAAAAGAAAATGCTGAATTATCATGTGATAGTCTTGTTTCATTGGGAAAAAAGTAAATTCCTGTGAAATAAGGCTATTTGTACATATAATATTGCTAGTTGCTGCTGATTGACAACACATTTTCTCTGCTACATATGGTGTGGAAAGATATGCTCTTGGCTATAGTGCAGGCAAAAAAAAGTGAGCACAGGATATTTTGTAAAAGCAGATAGAAGTTCTCATTTTCCTCCTATTTATAGCTGATGTGTGTAGGGTCCTTTCAGTTCTGTTATCCAATCACTGTTGATGTATTTCTGTTTGCTGAGATGAGAGGGAAAGAAAGAAACAAGCCTTTCTTTTGCTATGTAAAATGCATTTCAGTACAGGAACTGAACTGAAAAGATGGAAGGGTACAATTCTTCTCACAAAAATTCAGAGATAGGAGAAAAATTAGAATGAGGTCATTCTAAGCAGTGGCTGAGTTTGCAGTAATAAATGAAGTTTTCCTTCTGCCTTGAAGCAGGAGTGGTGTGGTCTAACTAATATAGTTTCCTGGTAATTTTCTGCTTTAAATCAAAATTAAATCAGTACTCAGAGTAAAACCATTTGTTTATTTTGCCTATGAGTTGAAATAGGAACCCAGTGGAAGTAAGTCTCTAGGCAGATGCACAGCTTCCACCACTTTGCACACTACTGGTTATGGTTAACCAGCCTCTGGGAGACACAGGAAGTCTGAGGGGAACACGGCACAAGCTGAAGTGTCGAGACACCTATTCTTTTGTCTCAAAGCGTTTCCTGAGCTGTGAAGTAATGATTACCCACTCACCACATGGAAGTGTTATGAACATCAATATTTTTTAAAATTAGAGCACTTAGAGTGCTGGTGATAGGGGGAAATACACATGTAAAGGAAGGAGGAAGCTGAATTCTTTTGGTTTTGAAGCAGAAAGAGATAATACAGTTTTTGCAACCTTTTTTTTTTTTGGTGGAGTAAAAATCCAATTTTAATATGACAAAGAGACTGCTGGCGAGCAGAGAAAAGGATTAATGGCACCTCACACTGAGACGGAGATATTTGGAAGTAATTTGTTTGGTCCTGCTGAGTTTTGTGGCAGTGGAAAGCTAAGCTGCTTCTGTCTTTAGAAAGTGTGCCCACAGGGAGTGCCAGACAGCTTTCCTGCCACTCCAAATTAATGATGCAGATTGTTTTTCTGCCAAGATAATATCCTTAGGTACACTTGTAAACTCAAGTAGATTCTGTTGAAAAGTGAACAGAATTAACAAAATACACAACTACTGTAATAATTAGAATTATGTGGATTCAGTCCAAAAGCAGAATTGGGCCGTTTCTTTTAAAGCCTGCATTAATTAGTCACTGATGGGGGAAGCAGCTAAACCTAAAAGTAAATTTCTAAGCTAAAAATAAGTTGTCATCATCTGTCAGAGAAAGCTAGTGGTTTACAAGGATACTAGAACAATGCAATCTATCATGAAGCCTTTGCTGCATGTAAAACTACTTGAATATGTCTTTAATGTGTTCTTGAGTCCCTTTAGTTGCATCCCCTCTTCCAACTGATGATTTCAAGGACATGACTAAAAAAATAAAAATCTGTAAGGTAATTGTTTAATTATTTCTAGTCCTAGGGCCAGTTGCACTCCCTGATAATAGAAACAATGTCAAAATTCTAAGTGATTAATTTTAACATTTCCAGCAATATCCCGCAGAGATGTGGTAGACTCTTCCCCTTGTCTTACAGCTTGGTCATTTCACATCCTGCACTGCTAAAGGAGGAGAGCATGGGTCTCAGTATTTATATGGGAATCTCCTAAAGCAAGAGTGTGCTTAAGCAGGAAAAGGGGGTAACAGTGACTGATGTCAGACTTCTCGCTAAGCTGAAGTATTATGCTGCTAAGGCTTGTTTTATTTTTAATGAATTAAAATTTGTTTCAGTCACATGATCTTAATATATTGTTCATGAATTCCAAATTTGCAATAATGTGTCTAAATGCTTTTTGTCTCTTAACTTCAAATCAACTACCTGTGTATCTTCTTGTGATCGGCAATGATCTTTTCTTTCCTGATTGACTTCTAGTTGAGTAAAGGTGAGATGCACATCTCTGTATATGTACCTGATACATATATGTGCTTCTGTTTTTGGAAGAAGTATGGGTTAAGAGCAAACTAAAAATCAGAAAACAATCTTGAAAATAGTTGTGCCCATATTTAAATTCAAATACAATAAAACCACTAAAATATGTTGGGGAAGAAATGGACTTTGCACTTGACTTTTTGGAATCTTCTTCATCCTTTGAGGCATATTTTGTGCTAGAAAATGAGAAGCACAATGCCTGCAGAAACACTAGATTGGGTCCCAGAAACAGTATGTTACTGTGTACAACTTCTAATCAGCCCGATTTCCCAAGTCTAACTGTTAATTTCCAAATATGAAAAATTAGCCAGACTGCAGTAGTGCTCTGGTGCAATAATTGTGTTCTAATCTGGTGCTAGCTTGTTGAAAACCTGCTCAGTAATATCTTTTGATTGCTTCTCTTTATGGAATACATATGCTCTTAAAAGGCAGGTATAGCCCAGAGGCTGCTGTGATAACACCTGTCCTATTTTACACAGTATTTCAGAGCAGCCTCTCAATCAGTTCTGGAGGTTGTGAAGTTACTCAGAATCTCTGGAACATCCTCCAGACCCCGATGCTTGCTTTACCTTAGGGTTTGTAAAGGTGTTTAACATTTTGCTCCAGAAGTTACATTCACCTGTGAGCTCCATTGCTTATTTTGAAATTCTGATGTTAATATTATTCCAATACAATAATTCCATATCAGTCTGAAAAAATTTGCATGTTTCTTTCATATGGAAAATAGAACTAGACCTGAATTGTGATGCAAAGGAATATTACCTGAAAGGTGACTTGGGAATCAAAAAATGATTGGATTTAAATAATTTTTGTTTCAGGCTATAGACACTTAGGAGTATTTCTTATTTTATTATTATATTTTTTATCGCAGCTTATAAAAATTATTTGTAAGCAAAAAACGAGAGGAAAATTAAGAAACTCATGCCCTTAGAGGGGAATTTAATTCAGGTGGCTTTCAAAACGTTTGCTTTCTATTAGTAGCTTTATAACACTTTGGTGGAAAGATAATCTTTGACAAGGATTTAACACCTGTCCTTTTCTAGTTGCTGAGAAAACTCCCTGTAACTGCCAATGATATGATTCATCCAAGTACTCTATCAAAAATGGGCTTTTTTCCCTCAGCTGCCAGCCTCACCTTTCCTAACATGTCAATTTGTGATTTACATGTAGAGCTGTGATGTAAACAACACAAAGTCGTTGTTTATGTCCGTGTGTCGGCGCGGTGCCCGGGGCGGAGGGGGCGAGCCGGGA
>VYZT01018695.1:76070-103887 GCA_013400735.1 Pomatostomus ruficeps | reverse complement strand
GGCTCGGGGCGGGGCGGGGTCCCGGCCGGCTCGGGCAGCGGCCCGCGCCGGGCAGCCTCGGGGCGGCGGCAGAGCTGCTGCTCCCCCGAAAACCAGCGGGCTGCTCAGACGAGCAAAGCGTCTTGAGCTGCCGGCCCTAATTAGAAGCAGCTACCCTATAGCTTTTGTCTCTAAAAGTATCGCAGAACATTGGCTAATACTGCCTCGTATTTGTTTTAAATACGAAGAATTGGTAGCAATGAGAGAGGCAGCGTCTGTCTGGCGTTAGGGCTTTTCTTAAAGCTCCTGTCTTCGCTCCGAAGGCTCTTTGGCTGTGCCGAGGCCGGCCGAGAAGGGGCTTCTCCCGGGGGAGTGCCGGAGCGCAGCACAGCGATGTCTGCTCGCAGTGCTGGGGTGCTGCATCTCCTCCGTCAGGTTTCCTGCTGCTGCCGCTCTGGCTGGAGCTAACACCAGTCGAGGGAAAGCTTAGGCATAAAAAAGAATACTACCAAGGAGGGTTTAACGTCCCCGCTTTAAAGGCCGCCTGCCCTCCGTTTATTTGCTTTTAAAGACTCTGAAGCAGAGACACTTGTGCTAAGAAAAGAATGTAAAAACCAGAAAGCTAAACATTGCAGCTTGAAGTCTTGTCCAGGAACTCTTAATCTGGACCTAGCATTATAGGTTGTTTTTGGTGGTTTTTTCTTTGGGGGTTTTTTGTTTTTTTTTCCAAATACGTTTATCAGTATTTTGTAGTGCAGGGTTCTTAGTCTCTAGAGGAGCAAAGATCTGCTCCATACCGAGACAAGTGGTTGCCCGAGGAGCCGGGGCAGCCGTGGCGCTGCGGGCGGAGTGTCTGGGTGGGGCACAGGGGCTGGGAACGCCAGCGGAGCTCCTGAAGCCACCTGAATTAAGTTGTGTCTGATTATGCAAAACGAAGATGTAATAGCATCACGTGTACTACGTGCAGAAGCGTGATTTAAAGGTGTTTAGGGGTTACTTTAGTGTTTTGCATAGTACCTTGTACTTTACTAGGCTTTGTAGGCACGATGAGAATTCAGACAAAATACACTTTTTAAGTACTGGTGGCACTGCTGTAGCAGGCCTGAAGTCTAAAACTGTTGTAACATGGGCAGTAAGGAGTAAGTAAAAGCTGTATCTTGGTCAGACAGAAGTGTGTGTAGCTCATGCCTGAATGTGCTGCAGGTGAGAGGTGAGTGTCACTTGAGGAGAGTGGGGGTTGCCATTTGGGTGAGCACTGACTGTAAGCACTCAGATATGTATGCTTGAGAAAACAGAGTTTTAGCTTACTCATATCTGCTCATTTTTGTGGCCTCTTAATTGTATTTTTTTTTTGTTTAGCTTGTAAATGACAGTTGAAGGTTTCGTACTCTGTCTTGTGTTCAGTTTTGTATGAAAGTGCTTGTCTTTATTGTGTGTTTAAGAAATATATACAGAAAGATGGATTTTGACCTCAGACTTCCTTTTAATGATAGGCGTTTAACTCACAGTGTCCTGAAACTAGCTGAAATTTATTTTGACCTTCTATATTTCTTTTCTCATAAGTCACTAATTCTTATGTATTCATTTGAAGAAATAATGCTAGAATTTTAACCTAAAAGTTTTACTGCAATACTGTCATTTCAGCAAAATTCAATATATTTTTTCCTTGATGTCAGGAGATGATCTGCAACTCTACACTGAGGTAACTTTATGCATAAAGTGTTCTGTTTGTAACTATATAACTAGACTTTGACAAGTTTTTACGTTACAGGATACCTTTTAAATGTTTTTTTTTTCAATTGAATCTAATCATACTTTAAAAAATCGACTATGTTTATAAATCAGACTGGTTTCTTAGTTGGAAGAATATTCAGTGCTTCTCTTACTGACTGTAAAGAGTATTAAATTTTAATTGTTTTAACAACTCGTGCTGGGCAAGTAAAGATTACTTTCTTAAGATCTGGCACTAAATTAAATTCATTAAGAATTATCTTAAATCTAGGTTAAAAACACAAGGAAAACAGTATTTGTAGGCCTTCAAAGACAGGGCTCTGAACAAGATAAAAATAAACTCTTAGAAATGTTTGTGTTCTAGTGTAGCAATTCCTTCATCATTTCCTGTTAGCATCAGTGGAGCTTCGGGAGGCAGCCTGAGCTGCTCTGGGTTTGCCGATGGCAGCAGGGGCACGAGAACTCGCCCTGTTCAGTCCCCAGCTGCAGAGAACTCTTCTGTTCAGGTTTTCTGGACACCTCATTGGGCCTAAAGCTCTCCTTCATTAGTGCTTTCACCTCATAAAGTAGAATTTTTCAGGATTAAGATTGGTACCTAGATCATAGTTTTTCAGAACATTTGCACATATGTATGTATGCTTTGCTTATTTGTTGAAGCAAATTTGATGATTCTGTGTCAGGCTTTTTAAATACCTCCTTAACTCTGTCTTCTTAAGTTGTATCTCTTCATGCTGATTTGTTTTTTTGATATTTCATGCTGATTCACAATTTCTTTTTTTCATTGTTCTGGAGTTTTATGCTGTATGCTGTTTTGGATCAAGTACCAAGTGGGTATAGATGAATATAGAGATAAATAAGTAGCCAGAAGAAAAATTAAGGGTTAAGGAAAGCAACTCATGTCTGGTATTCATGTGGTAATTATTAAATATGGCAATTCTGGTGTTGAAATGATACATATGCTAATTAAATGATTACAACAGGGACAGGACAAAGGAAGGGTTTTCTTGGATTGGCCAGTATTTTCTAATTCTTTAAATTTAGTTGCTGTTTGTTTTTCAAGCAAGGTAGGTTTTTTGTAAGCACAACGCCTTCTCTGAAGTGAGTGTACATTGTACAAAATGTGTATGTCTTGAGTAGGCTAAAGCACCTGGTGCTTTTGAGTATGTCTTGGCTAAACAGCATTTTCTCTGTTGCATTTCTTTTGATAGCATTGTATGGAATAATGTAGATTAATAGTAGCAAAATAAATGTCGAATCATATAAGCCATCCTGTGATTAGAATTGTTTAATTCCACAACATTTCCTGTGCTGTGGGGAATATGTTCCCCTTTTCTGCTTTCTTATTACAATAGAAAATTTTGATTATGATTTGAAAGTAGTATTAAACAAATAGTTTTATTCTCATCAGTGTATATATCTTTGTGGTCACTCTGCAACATATTCCTTATGGTATGACCACGTAAGACCTAAGACACTTGGTGAACTGCTTTGCATAATATTCTCTTAAGGGTTAGAACAGAGTAGTGAGAACTGACGAGTCTTGTCTTCTCTAAATAGATTTTCTGAGAATTTGGCTGTTGGGTGCCAAATTTTCCTGTCTCTAATATTTAACTTCTTCATAGGTAACATTTATAAAGCAGTAGTCATCTGATGAAAGGGGACACGTAATCACCAAATAGCATTGCTGCACTTCACTAGTAATAGAAAATTATTGCTGTTTATTTAGGTACAGATATTTTTCAGAATTAACCTTTTGGGGTTTTTCATGCTTTTTTCAAATACTACACACTTATGTTCACCTCTTGAGCAGTAAGAGGCTGTACACATTGAAGTCGTGGTTAGACTTGCGTTTTTGCTTTTTAGAGTGCCCTGACTTCTGTCGAACTGCGCTGCAATATCCAAGGCAAAATAGATAGATGGAACTAAAACTGGGGGAGGGGTTTAGTAACTTTAAATGTATGAAAATAAAAATGATATGTTATGATATGTTTAAGAATCTTCTCAGCATGAGCATCTGTTCAGTGTGTATGTTTCTGTACATCTGGAGTTCTTTTTGTGGTGGGCGTAAAGTGTACAAATAGCATTAACATAGGATATTTAAAAAAATACGTCTGGTTATTGTCATCTTAAGTTATTGTGCTGTTGAACACGTAGTGCATTTGCTTTGATGCTAAAGGCTTACTAAGCTTTGGAGACTGGAGCATAGCTGATAATGAAGTTCTTGGTGTAATGAGAGGAGACACAGTGTGATTGGCACTCTGAGTGGCTTCTTTGGAAATTAATGAAAGAGTTTGTGCTGTCTCTTTAAAAAAAAAACAACCAGGAAGGATGTTTTTTGACTTTGGATGCATGTTCTGTCGTTCCAGCCCCTGTGAACTCCTTAATAGCAGTTGGCAGAAGAAGAGTTTGAATACCATGTCAGAACATTTTCAGTCTGTAGAACCAGTCTAGCCATCTGTTTCTCACCTCTTGATAAATATTTAAAACAGAAATTTTGCTGAGGGCTTTTGTGCTGAGATTTCATGATTAAAAAGAAATGGCTATAGAAGATTTAATGATACTATTGTTGTGAGCTCCTTAGGGCCAGAAGCACACCATCTTTTATAATTAAGAAACCACTGGCACTGTAAAGTAGTATTTTAGAAATTAGTTATGTTGAGCCAAAGAAAGATCAAAGTATATTTGGTGATGTGCTCTTTTTAATCTTTCCTTAAAGAAAATTCATTCTATGCCTAAACACAAGTTCTATTTTTAAAAATATTAAATAACATGGTTACATCAGTAATTCTTCAAAAGCTGTTAAAAGTTTTCTTATGCTTTCAGTCCCACTTTCAGACATCATTTCCTTCTTGTTTTAAAATCATAGTCTCTTTTTGTAGAAGATAAATCGTGTGGTGATGTCTAATCTTAAAAGTTGTTAAGTGTAATTATATATGGAAAACATCCACAGAATGTAAATATGAAAGAGTTAGCTTCAAAAAGTAGCTAACTATTGTGTAGCATACTTCTCTTGTAGTAATTTATTGTATTTTTGTTCACTAGATCAGAAAATTTATTTTTTAGGTAAATAAAAGTTTTTTTCCAAGCAAAAAAAAAGTTTCTTCCTCTTGAAACTGAGAAACCTTTCTTGACAGTAAATGTGAATATGGTTATGTAGTTACTAGCATTGTTAATACAGATAAAAACCCACTGTAAATAATTCTAAATATCAAACCATATCCCATATGGAAGTTCTTCTGTGCTTTTGAATCTTAGTATTTTGTAAACTTTCTTTCTGGTGTGCTAACATACACTTTGTTAAAGGCAGTACTTTATTTAATAGGGAGATGTTTGAGAGATGGAAGCTGGCTTTTTTTTTTTCCCCAAGATATCTCCTTCAACTTAACCCAAAGACTGCAAGCAGTACTCTGCATAGATTCTCTCTTCCTTCAGTACTCTTGCTGTTGTGGTCTGCAAATGTGTGCACGGAATGTGTCTTGTGGCTCAAGTATCAAGTATAAGATTACCGAGTTTTCCAGATGCATGGGACGGGTGCACGGTTCCCGTCTTGGGTGACATGCTGGATAAAATGCCTAATCACTGTGAGGTTCCAGCCTTTCTCAAGGAGTGTTGTGCAGCTTATCTCATCCTTGTGACGACCTCTGAGATTTCCAGCTAGAGAGTTATGTAGGGATCAAATACTTGATTACTGAAAGTGTAGCTACTTTAGGCTTTGGTGTGAAAACAATTGTATTGAGTTTTAGTTGGAAATGTTTGTCCGTATTTTTCCAGCAATTGTCTGGTTCACAAACATCTGACCTTTTTACTGGTTTTTCCAGGAACGGGTGTGTCATTGTCATGAGACTATCAGTTTGGGTTTGATCTTGATCTTTAATTTAAGAATGCATACACGTGTCCTTGGCTATCTGTTTAGAAAGTGGGGGTTTTTTTGAGTTTTGAAAACTTTATGTTCTGATGTCTATTAAAAAGGCATCTGTTTTTATTTATGGCCCCACTTGTTTATGTACTTGGAAGTGTATATGCTTTTCAATGAAGTTTGTATAAACGTATATGAGACTTTGCTAATCTGGAAATCCTGAACACTGGAAAAGTATTGCTGTCTTGTAAAAAATATGTGCAGTATCCTTGTTCATAGTACAAAATCTGAGAGTTCCCTGTATCAAGATTCTAAATGCTGCAGCTATAATTTGATTTCCTGAGTGAGAATAGTAAAAAGGTTGTTGGAGATTGCAAGAATTTTTATCTCAACCTAGCTGAGAATTTCTTTAAAGAGTGTATCTGTCAAAATAATGATCCTTTGGAATGGCAAATCGTGTCAGAATTCAGGATGGAGAAAAGCCTGAGTAGAGGAAAGGCTGTCGGCAATGTGCTCATGAACTGAGGGTTGCCCGAGAAGGTACGATTTGTGCTTTCAGCTCTTTGCAGATAAAAACTGCAAGACAGAAGGTTTGTGCTTGTGTAGAGTTGTCACTGATGTTGTTAACCTACTGAAATAAGTCTAAAATACCTAAAAGTTAATTAGTGTTGTATTTAAATTAGTTCTTACTCTGGATTGATCTGGGTGAGATCCTCATTTGTTAATATAGTATCTTTAAATACTTCAGTCCTTACATTTGCAGAGAACTTTAGTGTTCTTGGTAAAACCAGTAATTGAGTAACACAGGGTGTTTTGTTTTTTTATGGAGGGGAAGTTATTTAACACATTTCAGATTAAGTTTTCATTGTTCATACAACACATGTGCATAGTTTTTAGAGAACTTGAATTCTTTTTGGTAGAGAAAAGAATTCCCTGAAGTCCAGATATGTTCAGCTTTTTCCTTGTTATGGTGAACAAACTGTTCAGTGAAAGCTGAAATTCCAATCAGATTGTTTCATTTTGCCCCTAGTGAGTTTACGTACCCCAGTCCCAGTGCTCTCTTGGCAGAGGGTTTAGAGGTTTGTCTTCATATGTATGTCAGTGCTTCAGCTGGATGGGAAAAGAAGGAAAAGAAAAGTATTATACTAATAAAAGCCTTCTGGTTTTCATTAAAATGCAGACCCTCTACACTGACTTTGGTTATGGAATTATCTGCAATAAATTTCTGAGTTGCTGGGTTTTTTTCAGCTACAAGTTCTAGTCTAAGGGGAGAGTGGCAGGAGTATTACATTTCCTGCTAGGTGACTAGAATGGGAAAGGGCTTATTTTTAGGTGTACTAAATTTTCTAATAATTTCTACTGTATGGAAATTTGAAATAGTTTACATGTAAGATTCATGAATACCTTTTCTTTGAATTTTTTGTTTAGGTTTGGGTTTTTTGGTTTGTTTAGTCAGAACTTTGCTTCTGCTTTGTCATTTACAATGAAAAGGGCATTAGACTGATGAAAGTGCTTTCTGGCATCGTGGTTTGTACATTTGTCTGTAGTTTTATTACCTTCTACGTCTTTTGAAGGAAAAGTGCAGTATTACTGTGAGCTAAAAAGCAAATATTGCAGAGCCTGAATTATTCTTGGGCTTTACTGTGGAACTCTTGTGTCATCTTGGGCAAATAAACTTAACTTTTGTCTCTGTTAGTTGGGTTGTACAATTGGAATACACTTTGTTTTAATCAAATTAATTCTGTAGCAATAGTTGTAGAATACTTTAACATTCTTTCATGTGTAAGGGTACAGTAATATAGTGTTTTAAATGTTGAAAGTAACCCTTACACTTTTATCCTGGTTTTGAAGGGGACAGAGTTAATTTACTACTTAGTAGCTGGTCCAGTTGCTGTGATTTGGATACTCACAAGTGTTTGTTCCAGAGGCAAGTGCCATGTGAATCGCTTCTCCTTGGCTGGTACACAAGAAGTAGTACAACATGCTTTCTTGTAGTTCCGTATTAAGTAAAAGATTTTTTTTTCGGCATTGTGCAATGAAATGACATCCACTAGATTTGAGTTTGGAGTTATTTAAGTACTAAAGAACTTCTGAAATATGACAGCAGTTGCACTGGAGAGTTGAGAGGCAGTCTTTAACTTTTGGCATACTTGATGTAACCAGATGTGAGTGCAGGTGATGAAGATGGGTGTGCCTTTTGGATCTCCATCTGCTTTGTAAATCCTTTGGAAAAAGAGCATGGATTCTTTCTCATGATGGATGCCCAATTCAAGTGGGTGTGAAAACCTCACTTCATAAATTCTGATTGGTCGAGTAATTGGAGGGCGTTTTCTTTGAATGTGGGTATGTCTTTTGTACACTTCGTCTTTACCCCAGATGCCTCATTTCTTTCAGAGGTCAATAATGTTTTACTTTTCTAATAACATGTTCAAATAAGCAATTGGTCTAGGTAGCATGAGGTTTTCTTGTGACAGTGAGTGGGAAAATAATTGATGTGTGTGAACCCAAGATAACACCTGTGCTGCAATGCAATTGGCTGTCTCTACTCTGGAAGAGAAAATTGTAATATCTATGATATCCAACACTTTTAAATCCTTACAATAAATGGATAAAGTGTTCCTGTTTCCGCTGTTATGGCATCTAATTGTCCTGCAATTTCCCCCCTCTTTATATTAAGTCAGTCACAATTAGAGGGATATTTAGGGTATTTGGCATTTGTAATCAGTTGTTGGAGTGTATTTTATGTTTGTATTTGTATAGTACCTCGTACCATTAGTCACATAGTCCTTGTGTTGTGCTGCATTCTACACAAACTCAGTATAAAGAGCATCACCAATCCAGTTAACTTTGAATTCCAGCAGGGGCTGGGTCGTGTAGTGGTCATGCCAAATGAGAGTTGTGCAAACCCCAATATTGTTCAGCACAATGGGCAGTGATCTGAGCTGCAGCCTCTTCACTGTTTCTTCTGGTAAGCCCTGCAAGCAAAGGGTGGCAGTGGGGCAGACCTTTGTCGTGTTTGCAGGGGATGAGCACCCAAACAACCTGAGGGAATGCAGGAAATACTTGTTGAAATGTGCAAGGGAGTGTTGGTGTCTCAAGCGAAGCAAACAGTAATCCTTCGGTATGATGAGGTAATAAGCTGGAATCAGCCAGCAATGCCCTTGAAAGTGAGGTTAAGAAGCTAATGTTTGATGCGATAGAGGAGGATGCACAGAGACAAGAAGAGATAATGCTTAAGAAACATGTGGGTAAAAGGATAATCTCTCAAAATCAGAGAAAAGGATGTGGTGTGGTTGAGAAATGAGATGGGTAGAGAATGCGTAAAGATTGCAGATATTGGAATGGTTAGAGAGAGACTGATTTAAAAAAAACATGGAGAAATTGTTTTAGGATGGACATAGACTTGAAATTCAGGAAAGAAGTCAAATTACCAGGTGAAAGAAAGGTTGAAGTTTGAGACCTTAGTATAAAAGGTATAAACCAGTAAAGTGCAGTAGCTGCAAAGATATGATACACATTATATGCTTTTAAATGAAATGTTTTATCTTCGTTTTTCCCTGAAAACAAGTTCAAATTTGTGATTAGTAAATGGAAAACTGTTTGAATATCCACTGAGGAGGACTGATAAAACAATTTTGTTCTGTAGAGTCAAATATGGGTTCCCTCATGCCCCTAATATCTACTTAATTTAGACTCTAATAGTGCAGGTACTCATTTACATATTTAGTTTTACCAGTACTTGTTCATTTTATGAGCAAAGATCTCACAGGATCAGTGAAACTCACTAATGTGCTTGAGAGTAAATACTGTATTACCAGGAAATTTTCAAAGCAGTTTTTTTTTGTTTTTAAGAAAGGGAGTATTTGCAAACTAGCTCTACCTGTAGCTGGTAGTCGATGCACAGTGTTACTTAAATCAGCAATAATTACTGATGTTATTTTCTTTAATGTGATGGATCTCTTTTCAGCCTTAGGAGTTTTGACTGCTATGAACTGAGGTAGAAGAACAAGGATATGTACTTGAATTTATGAATGGTGAAAATTTTAGTTTCAGAGAATTTATAACTTATTTAATTTAAGGCTTTATCTCAGTAATTACGCTTTTTATTATCTGGGAAATTTGCTAAACAACGGATGATGACATTTGACATCTGTGCAATATGGTCAAGGTGTTACAAATTTGTTTGGAGAAGGGCAATGAAAGGATGAACTTGTCTTGAAAAGTTCTTCAGCATGTTGTAATAAAATGGTAAAAATAGACTGGAATATCCACTTAGGTCTCGTGTCTAAGAAGATGGCATGTTTAAAGAGAAAAATACAATTTCTTGAAAAAAAATAGTAACTTATCAGGAAAATCCAAATGTTTGGGATTTTTCTACATTGTAAGTAATGTGAGGGGAATGTAGACTGTACAGTTCTATGAAACTTAAATAGAAACGTCACCCTGTGAGGCAAGCTGAGCAGTTTTGTGAAGTATCTTGGCTCTGCATGATACTCAAATATTTACTCCTGTAGCATGAGGTGTGGTGGTCTGATTAAGTGTTTAGGTTGAGGCTGAGGAAACAGGGGTTGTGGGTTATTTGTTTTGGTTTATCTTGATTGCTTCTTTGTTTTGTAAAGGCTGTGAGGTCTTTTGTGTTATTTCTGCTGAACTTTTGCAATCACATCAACTAGATCCTTTAACTTATCTCCCCAAGTTTGAGGCCCTGCTAATACTAAGACCTCTCTAATAACAAGGGTAACTTCTTTCCAAAATGGCTTTTTAAGAAACATGTTCACTTTGGGATTGGTGCTAGGGAGTGTAATTATCCTCTTTCCAGGAACAACGTTGCAGTTCCTCCTGTACTAGCCTAGGAGGAGAGAGACACAAGTGTGATTTTCCTGAGTTCCAGCTTTATGTTCTGTACTCCTGAGAGGGAAGCAGTGAGGTACGAGGAGTTGTGTGCAACAAGAAGTTTTTACTGTTAGAAGCATCCAGTTAGTGGATTGGAATTGGAGTTTTGTAAACCCAGAGATGGGCTCTGTAGATTAAAACTGTAGTAGGTGCAAACAAACCCGGTGTTAGGCTGAGTGTGCTACCTGCGCTTCCTGCTTGGATGCCTTAGCACCCAGTGACTTCCAGTTATTTTGGTTTGTGAGCTTGTCATTCAGTTTCACTGAAATTTCAATAGTTGAACTGAAGTAATTTCCTTAAGGGGTTCGAAATAGTCTTAAAGATGAGATGTCAGTGGTATTTATGCTTAGTGATTCTTAGATAAAATGTTTTTCCATGTTCTGTCTGGTTTATACTTCAAGGCTGTAATTGTGGGCTGTGTAATGAATAGATTTTGACATCATTTGTATAAAATGCCTTGCAATTTTTGAGAAAGCGTGTAATTGTCTTAAGGTGATAGTGCTGAATGGCTAGGATTCATGCTTTTTACAATAACGAGGTACCACGGAATATCAGTGCTTCAAACTCAAGTTTCAACCTTTAGTTCTAATTCTGAAAGGAGAGCTTGTGTAGACCTTTATGCACATGTTAGGTGGGAATACTGCTGTTCATATATACTGGACGCTGGGAAACATGAATTTTAAGACCTTATATGCAAATGTTTATGATCTTGATAGGCTATTTGTAGTACTTTGTACTTAGCATTTCAACTTCTAATCATGCAGGCATAATCAGACTGTAAGTTAAACCTGAAACTTGTGGCTTTCCTGACTACTTTTCTTCAGTATGTCATTGGAAAAGAGGTTTGATTTTTTTGCTGACTTACGTTCCTTTGTGGGAAGAGGCTCATGCTCCCATATCTCCCTAGTTAATCTGACAGTTGTTTGGATGTTGCCTGTTATCCTTTCAGGACTCTTACCAGTTACTCTGTTACAAAGACAGCATAGCTTTTCCTAATGTTGGTTCTTCCTGTCCCTTCTTAATCAATGTAAAACAATGTTTCATGTGGTGTAAAGGGTTCCATGTTTTTTAAGGAAAGTGGTGAATTTTAAAGCATGTCTTCATGAGCACTTTGCAGATTTTCCATTTATTTTCAGTTGATTTAAATTATCTCAAAGTAGCACAGTATGCAGTTTAACCTCCTTGCAGGAAATATATTTTTTTAAATATTACTGTATTTTGCAAAAAGCTGATAAGGGCACTTGAAAAATATAACTAAAAATCTGTGTATTCCTGCCATAGAAAAGGAGTTTGAGGTTTTGCTTGTAGTTGGATCTTTTATCTTTCAATAGTCTCTGCCATTAAAGCTAATTCAATAGTAAGTTTATAGCAGGAAATGCCCCCCTAACATCTTAAACAGCTTTTTTTTACCATGAGATTCTGCTTGTCTTTGTTTTGAAAACAGTTTCTTCAGATCTTCATTTGCTAAAAGTTCCTAACAATTTATTTGCTTCATTTTTAGTTTGTTTAGACTATCTTCTTATGTTATTTTTATTCATAATCTTTTTTCCCTTTGGTGTTACAAATCATTCAGTTGCTTCAGCAGCATTAGTTTCTGTATTCTGCTTAGCATTAACTTCTATTTTATGAGGAAAAGAGGTGAATAAAGAGGATGGCAAGTTAACAATGAAGAAGTATAAGTTACACAAAGTTATTTGTAAGGTCATCTTTTGGGGTACAACATGATTTCTGATGTATGCAGTTTTTTTCTGGGCTTTGTATGATCTGTGTTTATCATCTCTATAACGTGGTATAAAACATCTGCAGCACCCGTAGAGGTGTTACCGAAGGCTTTTATAACCAGTATATGAGGAACACTTTTCAGTAGCTGCTTTAACTTTTTTGAGTGGAAACAATGGTAGATATGTTTCAGATAGTGCTTAAGTGTAACAGTTTATGAGATTATCTTTTGACTTTAAGGACACTATATGAAAAGACATTTCTAGTAAAGCTGTATTTAATACCAGCTGACACAGGAGGTAGTATTTCTCATCCAGTTGCATTCATCTGGCTGGAAACCATTTACCGTTTCAGCAAAAGTAGTTTATTTGAATTACATTTGGTGTGCTGTTGCCCTACTTTAATATTAGGAATCCTAAGTTACATCTTGGAAAAACACCTTTATTGAGTATTTTCTCCATGATTTTATGCATCTGATTTCACGTCAGTATTTGCCTACTAGTTGTGCATTTATTGATGTTGTGGCCCAGTTTAATTGCTGCTCAGTTTTCTGCTGTAGTTTCTGGGAATCTACTTGTTTTTGTTAGAGTTCTTTTATTACATCTGTTTGTTGCCAAAAGCTATTACTAGTTTATGCATTACAGTTGTGAAAATTAAAAGAATTGTTTCCAAGATACACAAGTTCAGAAATCAGAGGTGACTGTGCAGATGTTGTGATAAGTGTATTGTGTTGTCTCTCCAGATCTTTGTTGAAGTGGGGAAAACTATTTTGCAGCATAGGTGAAAACCATTTTAAAATGCATTTTAATTGATGGTTGAGTTTGGAATCCTTGATGTGAAATATTTGCAATAATCTTGAGCAACAAAATTCTCTATCAATCAGATACATGGCTTAGTTAAAAGTATCATTGTTAAAATATTAGTACATGTTATTTCAGCACGATTTTAACACAGAAGTAAAACAAATGACATTGATGTTGGTGACAGCCATTTAAGATGGGTGCTGAGTACCGCCACGATTTAGAGAGCACTAAATTCTTTCTAAATTGCTCTCATGGTACTGTTGATTGTCTCTGTGAAGTAACTAGTTGATACATTTGATTGTATGAACGAGCTGGTTTGTGGAATGCTAGAAATTCTCTAATTTATTTTGTGCTACTATGTATTCCTAAGAGGCATAAAAGTTTTTGATTGTTTGTATGTAGCCTGAAACACAGAAACTTTAATTTTATTATCAGGAGTATACTGTAATTGCAGCAGGTTGATAGCAAATGAGTATTTCCAGCCTAATGCACTAATGCCAGATGTGAGCCAGCCTAATGGACTAATACCACTAGCGTAGGGCACGTCTCATGTGAGTTGATTCATGCTTATATACATAAAATCTGATTTGAAAACTGAATTTTTAACAATTACAATAAAACCAGGTCCAATATAACTTTGGGAACCGAAAAGAAAACATATTACGGTATAGGCTTTCTTCTTGCAATTTAAGAAATACCAAGAATTACCCCATGTTTCATGCCATTAACATCAGAGTCATATTCATTTAAATGATTTGGGCTCAAGTCTAGTTTCCTGGACGGCTCAGATGGGAAGGCCAGACTGTAAGCAGTAATCGTCCTCTTCTGTATTTTTCTCCTCACAGAAGCCTTTCTAGACTGTACAAGGTGATTTTCAATTCACACAAGAGTGAAGTTGCTTCAGAGTAAAGGAACAGAAGAAATCTAGCATTCTGAAAAACTTAGAATGTAGTTGCTGAAGAGCTGTTTCAGGATACTGCTGACAAGATAAAAATATATTCACAGCTGTTGCTTTATCCAGTTTTGCTGCCTTTGTTTCAGTTTACTAATTTGATTTGTCACTCGGTAGTGGATATGCTTAATTTTGGTGCAAGATACCTAATGTATTTCAGTTTATCAGTTAAGAATTTTGTTTATGCTTTTCTATAATATGAAAACAAATATTGCTTTCACAATTAACCTTCTGATTTTTTTAATGTAAATTGTGCATTCTGCTCCTGTAAAAGTATAATTATTTTGCATATTCTTATGAAGCATTTTAAAGCATCTGGGAAATTAATCCTTCCTGTGACTGTTTTGTGATATGGTATGTGATACCATAAGAAGAACACTAAAAATTTAGTGAAATAAATTTTGACAAATGGTCTTTTGAATGTTTTAAATACTTAGTATTTCTCTGAGGCTGAAGGGGACAATAGTTTCAAATAGTTTCCTTTCCAGATCATTCTTTTCAGAAAAAAAGTAGTTGACTGGTGAGTGTCTTTAATTTTCCATTGTATGCTAAAGATGCATTGAATTCAGAGTACTATTACATATTAATTAAATTAATTAAATTTTAGTTTTATTTATTTTCTTTCTACAAGGTATGCATGGTTTCACACAGATATGTAATGACATAAAAACTAGAAAAAGAGATACTTTGGGAAAAGGCACTTTAATTTTTTCTACCACAAAACAGTGATGTGTTTTTGATTACCAATTGGCATGCTTTAATCACTGATTTTTAAATGCTTTTCACAATATATAAAGTGTTAAGACTCCCTAGATATGAAGCAGCAATTTTCAGTGTTTTTTTAATCAAGCTGGTAATGTTAAAAGCAAAGTTGGAACTCCCATGTGCAATTAGATGGTTTAAGTTTTGTTAGTGTAATAAAAGACAACAGTTTTATTCAGTATGAAAGAAATGGGGTTTGGTTTTCTCATTATGTCATGTTTTATTCGGTATTTGAGGCTGTTTGTCAGAATTTCTTTAGTGTTTCTTTGGCAGTTCCTAGACCATTGATTATTTACAGAGATTTATCACTTACTAGTTAATATTTTGCTATTTTAATTCCATACAGTCTTAGTGAAATGAGTGCTTAGTAAAGACATGAGTAGCACTTCATGTTAAAGTATGAAATCACAAATAATTAGGTTTTCCATATGGGACATAATGAATGTGGTGTGGCAATGACAAAATACAGAAAAGGTTATATCTTTAGGTGACAGAAAGACCGCCACTTTCTTCTACTTCCAGGTCAGCATGTAATACAGAGTGTTAAGGTTCACAGGGTTCTTTGGTTAGAACTGGTTTTTGAAAGGAAAGTGTAAGTACAAAGGTCTGGAGGTGTTCAAGGTCGGGTGGGATGAGGCTCTGAGTGATCTGGTCTAGTGGGAGGTGTCCCAGCCTATGGCAGGGGGTTTGGAACAAGATGATCTTTAAGGTCCTCTCCAACCCAAGCCCTTCTATGATTCTGCATGGTGAATTTGTAGTAAATTACTGTGCTGTTCTGCAGTATTTGCTGCAGTTGAATTTTGAACTACATCTGCAGTATATTGTTGAGCACTTTTTTACTGTTTTGCTCTTTACTATTTCTTATTTGGTAATACTGAAAAGTCATTAGGAAAGAAACTTGGTAATTATTTACTACAGTAGTAGTTTTTCTGTGGCTGTGATTGGTGGAACAAGATGCTTTGCGTGGAGTATAGAGTTAACACAGTGTTTAAAATGCTGCCGTTAAATTGGATTCCCACAGTATTTCTTTATTAAGGCAGGAAGAATGTTCTCAGTATCTGCATTTGGAGTGAACAGAGAGGTTATGTCAGAAGGGTAAGCAGTGCAAAAGAGGCTTAAAGAAAGAATTAAAAGGGAAGTAGTGGTTAAACAGAGTTGAGAAGAATTAGACTAGAAGAATAAAAAATGATGCTGAGAAATTATGAGAGGGAGAAACTGGCAAAGATGCTTCTGTTTCAGTCACAGAATCATGAAATGGGTGAGGTGGGAAGGGACCACAGTGGATCGTCTGGTCCAACCTCCCTACTCAGGCAGGGTTATCCCAGAGCACACTGCACAGGACTGTATCCGGGTAGTTCTGGAGCATCTCCAGTGAGGGGGACTCCACAACCTCTGGGCTATCTGTTGCAGTGCTTGGTCACCCTCACAGTGAAGAAGTTCTTCCTCATGTGTGGGTGGCACTTCCTGTGCATCAGTTGCTGCCCATTGCCTCTTGTCCTGTTGTTTGGCATCACTCTGAAGAGCCTGGGTCCATCCTCTGACACTTCTCTTCAGACACTGACAGACATTCATGAGGTGCCCTCTTGGATGAACAGCCCCAGATCCCTCAGTCTTTATTCTTGAGGTGCTCCAGTGCCTTCATCATCTTAGTTGCCCTCTGCCAGATGCGCTCCAGGAGCTCTGTCTCTTTCTCGTACTGAGGAGTCCAGAACAGGGCACAGCTCTCCAGATGCTGCTCACTGGGGCTGAGCAGAGGGGCAGGATCACCTCCCTGATCCACTCACAGTGCTCTTCCTGTCACTGTCCTTCTTGGCACTGCTGGCTCATGGACAGCTTGCTGTCTACCAGGACCCCCAGGTGCTGCTCCACAGAGCTGTTCCCCAGCGGGTCAGTCCCCAGCCTGTGCTGGTGCCCAGGGTTATTCCTCCCCAGGAGCAGGACCCTGCATTTGCCTTTGTTAAATTCAGATGGTTCTTCTCTGCCCCTCTCTCCAGCCTGTCAGGGCCCCTCTGAAGGGCTGCACAGCCTCTTGGGGTATCGGCCTCTCCTCCCAGCTTTGTGTCGGCAGCGAATGCGCTGAGGAGGCGTCTGCCCCTTCATGCAAGTCGTTGAGAAATAAGCTAAAAATACTGGGCCCACTTTTGAACCTTGAGGTTCAGTCACAGATAAGTACCTAGATTTAGTACTTCTTCATCTATACCTTTCAGATCTCCATGGGATTTTAGTGTGAATACCCTTTTTTTATTAGTTTAGTCAGGACGGAAATAATGTAAGAAAATAGGCTTCTGCTGAAGTACCTTTTAATTTCTACATTGTCTGTTCATTTGACTCTCAAAAAGAAATTGGCTCTCTGAGAAGAAATTGATGGAGTCTGGTGTTACTATTGCCAATTTGACCCTGTCATTGATTTTTACTTGTGTCCTGAATGCGAGTACTCTTTGTCTTGCTTCAGAAGTATTGGCACTGATTATGCTATAAATTTGCTTACCTTCAGTATGAAACTCCTGGAGTGGTGCAGAATATATTTATGGAGCCCACTGTTTTTTTAATGTGCTGGATTACAGAAACAGTAATGTTCTGAGTTTGGACTTTGTACATGTTTTGGAAAGAATGAGGAACCTAGCTATGACAGTTCAAAAATGTGAGTTTTCTTTTTAGAACACTGAAGTTTGTAGTCAGCTTTTTGTGTATGCAACTTCAATGTCCAAATGTGCTGTAATATGGTTGTTTTACCTTTTTGAAATTGTAACTTTTGTAATGGAAGTGCATATGCTTATAGTTGAATTACATTGCTCTTTTGGTTTCCTTTGTAATTTAAGGAAAAATACCTTGCTAACCTGGAAGGGAAACAATGTATGCTTTTATATGATTTGATTTATCAGAGGAAATACATTTCTAGTAGAAATAAAGGTTTTATGAATAATTTTAGTGTTATTCTTTTATAATACAGGTTATGATTCTAAAGTCTATGGTGAAATATAGGAGTATTTTACTGTATATTTCTGGGCTCATATCTTAAAAACTCTGAGAGAAACTGATACACAGCACAATTGTGTTACATTTTAATGTTACCTGAATCACAAAACCTTAAAAAAATCCACTGTTTTGAAGGTGCCAGTTATAACATCTGGTTTTAGTTCAAATTCTTTGTTCAGTTATGTTAATGGTGCTGTGAATTTTGCTTTAAAAACAGGGAGTACAGTAGATTCCATTGTATATAGAGGACGTGGACGTGGTGGTGTTGGTTTTGTTTTTGTTTTGAGTTTTTGGATTTGGGTGTTGTTTTGTTGTTTCTGGGGTTTTTGTGTGTGTGTGTTCGGTTTGTTTTCTGTAAGGTTATTTATCTGTATCTGAAACAATGTTCCAAAGAAGAGACGAAGTCTCTAATGTACTGCCATGTTAATTTCTTGTGAAGTGTATGGATCTGGTTGTATAATCAAGTTTGAAAAGTATTTACTATTGTTAGGAAGATATTTGGGAAGGGAAAAAGATGTGGCTACTATAGCCTTTCTCTTGAACACTGAGGTATATTCACAGGTTGTACTGAAAAGGGAAGTTCAGTTTACAGTAGGACTTGTTACAGAAAAATCCCCTAGTTCATTGGGTTGACAAAAACAAACAGCATATGGCAAATCAGTTAACAGCCTTCCAGTTCTGTAACTATTTATGCAACTGGTCCCATGATCTCTGGTCCTCTGGAGTATTGAACAGCGACTGCTCCCTTTTAGTGGGGAGTGTGCTCAGAACAGTCCGTGGTCATTAACTCTGTCAGTATTTGCAGCCCTTCCTACACCATGAAAGGCTAATGATTTAATTCAATAAAATGGAAGGGCTGATCAAAATACCTCTGTATAGGTATCTTAGTCTCAGTAATTTAGAAGAGCAAATATTTGTTGACAAACTATGTAGTATAGTTGTATCTTTTGAATATCAATAGCAACAAATGTAAGGTGTATGCCTTTGTCTTAAGTCTGATGGGAGGTGGTAATAACACTAGGAAATACCTTCTCATATTCCACTTGCATCCACTATAGCTTCCTACATACACGAGTAGAGAGTAGTTGAAACGGTTTATCAGAGCTGTATGAAATGAGGAGGTTTTGTCGGTGTCTCTGTGCTTAGAGCTAAAAGATTCATGTTACCAGAAGAACCACTACATATTACCGATACCAAGTTCTTGTAGGTTTACAGGGTATTGTAATTACAGCTATTGTGAGACATAAAAAGTTAAGAGCAGGATATGTTTGTTTTACTCTTGTGCTTTAAGTTTTATTTTGTGAGGTCACTGTTAACTGCAATTGTTGTGTAGAAATAGTGTCATGAAGTGTGTTTTTTAATGAACTGTTGACTTGAGTTAAAGGTTCTAAATAATGTGTACCTCCATTAAATACATACGAAGAAAGTTGTAAGGAATATACGATGGATATACCTTGCTCTCTGTGCGTTGAAATGGTGAAATTCTACTGGTAATACTCAGTGCCTGGATTCTGTATAGATATTTTTACACTATATTTGTCCTAATTGTCAGAATGATAAACAATATGATTCACCCCATACCAGATAGGTTCTTTTCTTTCTGATTATTCTACTGAGACAAAGCCTAATGATGCATCTTTTAAGTGTGAAAAACACTAAATTCACTTGTCTGCCTGGGATTTGCACATGGTACTTGTTAAACAATTTATAATTTTTAAGTCAGTTGAAAATGGTATCCTACACTCTATTTAATAGCCGAGCACATAAATACAAGGAAGTGATATTTGGATGAGAGGGAAGTTGACACTCTCCCTTCTTTTTCGCCTCCCCCATCTGGCAGAAAGTACTTCCTTGTTTTAAATTTGTATCAGGCATCTTGGCTTTTTGATGAACTCAGAGCTATGACCCTGTTACAGCTCTGAACTGTAGCAAAGTCTGTAGTATAGCCTCTAAGTTATATGCAAACTAAGTTATTTCAAATGTCACATTTCAGTTCAGTAAAACTTACTAAATAGTGCATGTAAGCTGGGTTTCATGGTATTGCAGCTGGACATGTTGTAATATGATTTGTACAGAGTTGTGTGTGCACATGCTAAGCTGGTGGATCTTGTTTTCTGAATTTGTAACGTAGGGCATCTAAGTGTTCTGTAATACTCTGTGTGCAAACCTTTTATCTCTCCCCTATTGCCTCGCTTTGTAACATCAAGACCACTCCCTTCTTGTCTCGAGCACACTCTTCACTCCCTTTGTATATAGAGAGGAAAAAACCAGTGCATACTCTGCTTGTTAGGTGCTGTGCCAGACTGGCCAGAGCAGGAATTTAACCCTTCCCTGAAGAAGTTGTCAGTAGGTGAGATCCCTTTCTTGTTTCCCCAAGTTTTTAAAAAACAGATCCTCCAGAATGCAAAAATAGATTATGTCACATGTGCAAGAACTGGGGAGTGTCAGAGTTGCTTGCTCAGTCTCCCATGGATGCATTTTTAATAATATTGTGGAAGTATCTGTAATTGGTAGAGAGGCATTTAAAAGTTTTGAAAGTTTTCCGTAGTTTCACCAAGGGTTCTTTTGTCATGCATTAGAATATTCACCTTTTACACAGAGTGTCAAGTCATTAATGATTCTTTACATAATTTTTCAAAAATAAAAGTTTTGCATCAGTGTTTTTCAAACCGGATACTTTGTTCTTGCAGATTTTCTGTAGGGTACCATTAATCATGCGGCAAATGTGCTGGTTGTGCACAGAACTGCTTCACATGAGGCTTCACATGGCTGTTGGTCATACAGGCAATTCAGTATTCTGCTGCTTCATTGATATATAGCCTCATAGCTTTATAGTCTGTTATTCTAGTGTTGCTGGAAAGATAGGATTTTCTCCAGATATTTCTTACAATGAGCAACAGCATCTCTAAGCATTGTACAAACAGTAGTAGGATTTTTTTTACTGTGATGCATCAAATCCCACTTACTTCATTTAGGGTTAAATGCAGTCTTCCTGTCTCCTTTTTCAAGTGACATAACTAGGACTAAACTGTACTTATGCTTCAGTCTGTTTATTAACGACCGTCAGCCATTCCCAGAAGACTCAGGAAGTGCCTGTTTTCTGGCTTGGCTGTGGTGAAAATAAGGTTTCTCGGTGTTTAGGGGAATGGACATGATTATGTCCTTTGTATAGACAAGGCAAGTGTAATTCTGTCCCTGTGTTAAGATAGCAATTATTTCAATCCAGTAATGCTCGAAAATATATGGTTTGTGAAGTGCTATTGTCTTGGATAGAGATGTTTGAAAATGGTCTGTTGTGCATTAAAGTGGGAATTAAGCTTAAAATAGAACTGAGTGAAGAATTACGTTTCAGAATTAAGCTTTGGTTCAAATGCAGATAAGACTCAAGTATTCTAACAATCTCTATTAAGAACATATGTGAAAAAAATCTGGCTAAGTTCTAAAATCCTTCCCAATTAAAAGTTGAATGAAATTAAGGGGATAATTGAAAGCTGTGTGAGTGGGTTCTGATCCAATTTACAAAGTAGGATTTCCTGGTCTGTATTTTATGTATGCTTGTATTCTAGTGATACTTAATTCATATGTATGTGTGTGTGTTTGTATTTTTCTCAAGTGGTGGAGGTAAGGGAGTCCATTCTGATTGCTTGGGACACAGTCCTTACCTCCTTCCTAGCTTGTAGGTGAAGATGTCAGAGCTGATATGCACCCAGAGTGAAGGGCCTGTTCATTGACAAGCACAGTGCAAAGAGGCTGTGATGAGTAGCAGAGAGGAAGGATGCCTGGAGCTGTGTTCTGGCTACTACACACTGTGTTGTTAGAACTTGCTGAGGAGGAAGAAGAGGTGTGTTTAGGAAACAGCCCTCCCTGCAGCCTGTGGCAGGCTGTGAGCCTGCTGCGGGACTACAGAGCTTGGTCACCTGAGTGAAGAAGAGAGCAGACCTCTAGGTACTGCAAAGAAATGAAGTTTTCTTTAATTAAGTTTACATCATGATACAATGAGGTAAATATACTGTTCTAGTTCTTATGAATTCTGAAGATGATTGATTAACAGGGCAAATAGGAGTGGTTGTTGAGATACCCTCTGTGGCAGCATGTTCCTTTTCTCTCTTAACATTGGTGTTCAGTGTCCCAGTTGTGAACTTTTTCAATCATTTTGCTCCACTGGTAGGAAACTATTGCTGTTAAAATCTTATGATTAGTCCAACTGATCCATTCAGTGGCATGGGTGAACTGGAGCGCGCAGCTGTAATCTCTAAGGTTTTTCAGCTGATCTGCTAATCTCCAGAAGCAGAACTTGATTCTCTTCTATTTATGTCTGCTTATTTCAAAAGCAATCATAAATGTTTCCACTCATGTTCTGTCTGTGGTAGATTCCTCCCCTTGCCTGGAAAATAAATGTGTCACACCTGTGAAGTTGTTAGGTCTCAAACAAGAGGTCTCCTCCTGCCAGACATGACTTTCATCTAGAGTTTCCAAAGCAGTTTCTTTGCTGCTGGTCTGGGGACATCCTTATGGAGAAAAACAGTCTCTGTCTTTCTCTTCCTCAATTGCAGCTCTCCGTTTTTAGCTTTGCTTTTGAAACCTGACTTGCTGTATACATTATCTTACAGCATGGCTGGATCTCCAGCTTACTTTATCATGCAAATTTTTCTCTAATCATAGAAATTGACTTTAAAATTAAAGTTGACAGTGATATTGCTTTTTAAAAATGTATGCTAAAGCTTAACAGGCAGATGGATTTTTCATACTGTGTTGATACTATGAATTTATTAATTCTTTATTCCATGGAACAAAGTAGTCTTCTGTCCAGCTAGAAGTGATTTTTTAATTCCTGTTGTTTTCCTTTTGCATATTAAGCACTATGCATTTCTAGCAGAGTTTCTCGCTTAAATATTTTCAAGTTACAACATAGCATACTGTTAATACCAGTGTGTTAATTTTTGCACGCAAAGTAGGTCCATGTCCTGAAGGTCAACCTACAAACTGTTTTCAGAAGTTCTTTTTAGAAATTCTTTTTCTTTTCATGTTTCAAAAAGACTAGTAGATTTTCTTCATAGTATCCTATACATAATCCTGTACAATCTATAGTGAACTTCTGTTTTAATAGGAAATTAAAATGTGAAGTACTGTTTAATTTATGTATATGAACCTCTAACTTCTTTTTCTCATCTTAATCTGCCTCTGCTTTATTTCCAGTGTTGCTATGGCTTTTGTTGTTGCTGCCCTGAACCTTCTAATTGATACTAATCTTTTAGCCTATAAAATGCTTGTCCTTTAAGTTTGCTCACAGCCACATTTTTTCCTCATTCTTAACTGTAATACCTAGATTGCTTTCAGAGAGGAATGAGGTATAATTTGCAGATTAGTCTGGAGCTACAATCCAGAACACGTAGAAAGCAGAAAAGCAAAACACTTTCTTTTTTGTTTTTGATATAGAAACAGCTCTTTGTTAGTTTTTAGATGTGAAACTAACAGGGTGTTTTGAAAAGATAAAGTACTGCTTAGCTGGAAGCAGCTTTTGTCTGCCTGTTTGGAAGAAGCACATTGCAGTTGGAAGGAAAAAAGAAAGACCAGACCAAATTGATAGTTATGAAAACAAACAGGCAGGAATACGGAGAAATGATAATCAGTTCAGACAGTAAAATAAAAGAGCTATTATCCTAAGCTAGAAAAAGAAGCAGGAATGCATAAAGATAGACAAAAGTAGAAACCAAAAACAGTTAGACAGTGAAGAGGTATCCACAAAGAGAAACTGAAATGTATTGTCAGAAGTAGATTAGTGTAACATGCTCTAATTAAAATACGATTTTATAATTAACTTGTCCTGAAGACAAATAGGGAAAGGTATATTATATTATACTGGTTATTTGTCATTAATATATTCATGAATGATTATGGTTCCCATAATTTTTAATGTAGTGCATCAGATAGTTCTTCGTACAAACACTGCAAGAATTTTTTGTTTTGTCTTTTGAAATAAAGAAATTTGCTTGGAGATATCTCCAAGTAAAATGGTGAATCATTTAAAAAAAAAAAAAAATCTGCATAATGTTTCCTAGAAATAATTCAGCTGTTTCATAAGAGTTTTATAAAATCTTAATATGTTACATAATCACTTTAAAATATTTTGTAACTTAAAATATTTAACTTCTTGAATAGAGTTGGGTCTTTTTTTCTTCTGCAGTGCTGCTCATGTAGGAAAAAAGGACATTATGCAGAATTTCACCTATCATTTAAATTTATCCATAATTCAGGTTCATTTGAAGGTTCAATTCAGGTTCAATTAACGCTTCATGTGCTTTAATTGAGTAAACAAGAACTGCTAAGATTGGTATTAAGTTATCTAATCACTCACATTTTTTCACTTGGTTTAGTGTGGACTTGTAGTTGTGTGGTTAAGTCATGGCTTTTCATAAAGTGATAATAAACTACAACATTTATATCCACAAATGCACTGGGGCTTTTTTGATGCCAAGTGTTTAATTTTTTTTTCCCCTGAACAAGACCTGATTCCTGCTTTTCCATGCTCTGAACACTGGCATAGTATGTATTTCCTTATACCAGACTGCATAAGGGTTAAGAATTCAGACAGCAAAATACAGGATTGAGTTTTTAATCTCCCACTCACTGACTTGGAAGTTTAGACTGGCTCTGCAGCCTGGAGAACAAAAAATTGGAAAAAACCTCATCTTGAGCCAGTGCTTCAGAACTGCAAATAAGATCACTTGGGTAACTGCAGACTAAAATTGTGGTCAGATGAAAGTAATGATGTACAGTTGAGTTAAAAGAGAATAAAGCGATGGTAGAGTAATTAATGCAAAGTATCCTCATTTCAAATAAAATGTTTTATTAAGTAGATATTGCAGATGTAATTAATTGAGATAGGCTTCTGAAACTTGTAAGTCAATGTACTTCAATGTTTAATGTGATTCTTAAAACTTTCAGCTATATTGTCTGGAGGTCAGTGAAATGGGAGACTAATTTGAGAGCAATTTTATGTTAATGTGGTTAGCTAGTTCACATATTGTAAAGGAATAAATTAGCAAAACAGAAGGATTTTTTGTAGTGTGTGATATCACAATCCTAGCTTTAAATGCAAGTAGAATAGCTTTCTGAAGTTGGTGAAAGCTGGGAACATTAACGCTTTAAAAATCTTGATCTTGTTTAATGCCTTGTGTTTGAAACTCCCACACTAGTCCAGTGTCTGGACCGGTAGCTTTAGGAAGATTAAATGTGTTCAGTATTTATGCTGTAGCATTCCCTCCAGGCTTATCCTTCTTCAGAGATCTCCCATGTTTTTCTTTTTATTGTTTCTTGAGGCTTGTTTGAAGAAAAAACAAGTGTCTCTAAGAGGAGGAGAGCAAACCTCGAGTTTAACCCGGGAGAGTGTTTTGTCTTGGGTGCAGGTTTGAGTCAGGTTGGCTCTTGGCTTTGATGCTTCAGCTGCCATTATTGTAAAGCTTCCTGGTATCTGCAAACACATGGTAAGTTTGTAACTGCAAACCTGAAGTATTTGTAACATTGATCTGTGGTTCCAGTAAATAATCTGGAAGCAGAATTTAGGGAGGTGACATTTGTTTTGGAATAGTCTGTATTGACCCACTAAAAAGTTCTTGTCAAGTGTCAGATTTGTTTGTTTGTAATGGAGAGGCTTTGGACTACATTCCACTTTTGAGTCGGCAGTTTCTACTTAGGGCTGCCATCCATTAGCTGACCTTAATCACTTTAATAATAGTCAGCTGCAGTTTTAATAAAGTTTTTTACAAAAATTGTCTGCTCAGCTGCCAAGGGGTGTGGGCAGCTACTAGACAAACAGCACTATATATTTGTTTGGAAATATTGTTGAGAACATACTTCATTATCAAGGTGTAGATAGCCAGATATTGTAGGATGTGATTTTTTTATTAATCACCTTTTGCTGATCACTAGTTAATGCAGTTTTCATATTATTTATAAAGGACCTAGCTAAGTTAATACATTGATATATTAATTTTGAAATTACAGACTTAAAGTTTATTGGAACTATTTGGTCCATTTTCGTGTCTGTTCAGCATTGCCTGATTTTTGACCATTTTTTTTCCATTGAAGATATCACTTGTATCTCAGTGCATTAATTTGATTTCCTTTGTAGCAGTCTGAAAGACTTGCTGTTTGTGTTCTGGTATGAAAAGGAAGTTTTTTGCTTAATAGAGGCCCAGGGCTCAAACATGTGCTTCTGGAGAGAGGTTGAAAGGACCATGAGCAAATTTGTGACTCCCCTGTAGAAACCCTTCTGAAAAGGCCAGTTCTTTTTGCTTATTCGTTGATGTTGCCTTTATCTTTTGCTCATTTGTCTCAGTGGCTTTACAGAGCAGTGTAAGGTGATTCTTGTGACTGCAGACTTTCATTCACTTGTTTATTGTTTATAGAGAATTTGAAAACTTGTGCAGCTAGGGGATAATCCAACAAAGCTGTCTTTGCACAGAACATACTGTTTCTCAAATCAGATGCTGAAGAGTAATTAAGGGGAAAAAAGGAGTTTTTGTCATGTGGTCAGTGATAAAATACTTGTAGTAAAGTGTGATAACTTGTCAAATGTCATTTTTGTATTAATAGCAGATCTTGAATGAAGTGTGACCAGTGGAGTCCTTTTTTGTTTCAACAAAATATTTGGAAAGCCACCATCTCTGGTTGCATGTTTGGAAACATAAGTAATGTGGTGTTCCCTAATGCTAATGAAACCTTAGCAGCAAATGAGAGCTTTGTGGGCTAAAGAGCCTAAGTAGGACAGCAAAGGCTTTGTTCTGCTGTGTGCTGAAGGAAGTCAGTTCTTCCTAATGGTATTAGGTATTGACTTCATGCCAAAAGCACCTTTTAAAAACTACTTTTGGACGCTAGGTTAATTTTCTAAGAGTAATTACACAAATGAGTGGAGTATAACAAAGAAAGGCTTCTTGAGATTGATGTATTTTTATGCATATTTGCAAATGTGGTTTGACACTACAGCCTAGTAACTGTCTCCCTATTCCCACACTCAAACAATGCATGTGCAGCTTCTCTAAAAACAGTAGCAGAAATGTCACTTTATTTGATAAAAGATATTTCGAGTGGAAATGTCCAATTGGTGTAAAGTGCACCTATCAAATAATACGAGATACAGGCCCCAAATTTGGTTTCCCAAATACATGGAAATCTTGTCTCTGGTCTCTCTCCCATCTCTTGGCTGTTTATGTGGTTCTGTGGTGAAACAAATCAGGGAAGGTGGTTTTGATTTTGGAGGAGAGAGTGGTGCAGAGGCTGGTGGTGGAACAGGATGGATGCTTTTGGTTGGCAGTACTTGCATAGCATTGGGCTGAAGTGTTCAAGGCACTAATGGCTGTGGTTGTTAGTCTGTGGTGTAGGATACTGGGAGCTGCAAGGCAGGATTTGAGAGCAGCCTCAGTCTCGTTACGTTATTTTTACTTTTGTTGGTTATATAGTTGTGTTGACCTGGTATCTCTTTAAGTTAATGCGTTTTCCTTGCGTCTTAGGCCTTGCAGCATTTTATGGCATTTTTTGATTCAACTGTAGATTATTCTCCTACATGTTGAAATTGAGCTTACATTGCTAATGCTAGAAGTCTACATCATTCATTAGGTTCAGGCAAGGTACTGAATCCGTAAGAGATAGTCTTTGATAAACAAACTTCACTCTTCTTTTTTGTGTAAGTTAATTAAACTTTGAGCTTAATTGTGTCCTTAGCTTTTTTTCTCTTTCTGCTTGTTATTTTTTAAGTTTACTGGGAAGTGTATTTGGATTCAGCCTCTACAGGACGCAAACTTTAATGTTTCAGTTACTTGTCTTTTTGACTTACTAAATAACTGCTAAGAAAAAATTACTTTAAGTCCTATTGTAAGCTGAAAATCCTTGATTTTTCCACTGTGGTAGATTATTGTAGCATAAAATGCAAGTATGTGTTGGACTAAAAATGTTGGCTAGGCTATAGTTTGTACTTTTCTCCTGCCTAATTCTTAGCCCCCGTATTTCCACTTGTGTTTTGAATTTTCAACTTGTCCTAGTTAGTGTAGCCTCCACCTGTTGATCAGTAAGGAGTGCAGTGAGAGATTGGTTTTTAAGATAGTTTAATGTATTAAAAATTTCCCAAGGGTTTTTTTTTTTTTGGAAACA
>VYZT01018695.1:0-76047 GCA_013400735.1 Pomatostomus ruficeps | reverse complement strand
TTTGACTGTTTCTCCTTTTTGTTTTGTGCCTTTACTTTCCTATAACTTTCTTAATTACTACGGACAGGTTAGCTTTCTTTGTAATCTCATGTTAGAGCTGATCATGAACTGTGTATATAGTTTTGATTTAATAAATGTTTTTGATATGCAGGCTACACCCAATTTAGTCATGCAGCTAAAATTTCTATTATTTTTCTTTCAGTGGGCAATCCTAAGAGTGAAAGTAATTTTCTGTATCCAATGAAATTATACCTTCTTGTGTTTGAACACTGCCAAACATCTCTTCTGTGAGCAGTCTCTTATTTATCTAATAGTGATCTTTGGTTATGTCTGTTGTCTTGGTGGAAAAGATTCACTTTTGAAATAAAAGTCTCAAAAGAGGAAGAAAAGGACAGATTTACGTTATGAAAGTGATGAAAGACTGCTTACAGCTTAACATTCAAGTTAAGAGAGTCAAGAGCTGTTTTTCCGAAAAGAAGTAGATCTGTTCCTGCCTGTGAAACCTGCTGTTCTGGAATATGGCTGATGCGTATGTGCACACCTGACTGATCTATAATGTGAATGACTTCTATCCAAGCAGCAAGCATTCCCTCAGAGGACAACCTTTAAATAAACTGTGTGTCATTTCTGGTGCTGCTGTGATTCTTAACTAATTCTGAGTAATTTTGTTTCCGTTTGTTTTTAAAGGATCAGTTTGATAACTTGGACAAGCATACACAGTGGGGCATTGACTTCTTGGAGAAATATGCAAAATTTGTAAAAGAAAGGATAGAAATTGAGCAAAGCTATGCAAAACAACTGAGGTAAGGTTTTTTTTCTTTGCAAAAGGATCTTAACAGTTACGTAAAACCACTATATCAGATGATGGGCAAGAATAAAATGTGATTAATGACTGTTTTTCATTTACAGAGTGAATTAGATCACTAGCTGTTTTCATGACAGACTAGTCCAAAACAGAAAATTGTCTTTGGATGTGCACTTGCTTGCTTGTTTTTGCCTTCTCTCCCACTCTTCTCTCCCACGCGCTCTTCAAATCTTTGAACTAAAAAGATTTAAAACCTAAAATAAAAGATTCGAAACAAGGAAAACCATAGTGACTTTTTGCACTATCATCATGTTTGCTGCAAAGTGCATTATCTGTATCTACACTTGTGTATGTGTGTGCCTCTGCTACTAATTAATTTCTCATGTTCATGTTGAATTGGCAAGATCTACACTACATTGTGTTAAGAAATCTGATTGAAATAATTGAGTAGAACTTGAGAAAACAAGACCTTCCTGTCCTTAAAGCACGCCCTTTCCGTAGCAGGTCTTGTCCCTTTGGGTGAGACTATAACCCAGCCACCCTTCGTCTTACCTCTGTTCTATAGCTGCCAAGTGAAACATCTTTTAGGTCCAATAGGAATTTCCCTTCAGGGATCATACAAGGAGAGTAACAGCCATGAAATGGCTGCTTCAGAATAAAGTTATTTCTTCAGAATAAAGTTGGATTGATTTTTACCAGAATGTACATGTAGTGCTTGAAGAATAAAATTTAAAGTAAGACACTCCTGTGAACTTGGCCTTCACTGCCATCTTTGCTTTCACCATCATGTTTACTGTCTTGAATTCCTTTCGGGATTCAGCTGAAGCTGCTGCCTACCCTTGTCAGACTGAAACTGATAGCAACTTCTCTCTTGTGGTTTCTTCCATCGTCTCATCATTTGCAAAATAGATTGTCACCAGATAGAGAGCTGAGAAATCCTTCCTCATAAATACAGTAATGAGGTTCACAGCTGAGGATATGGATGTTCTCTAACTGGGCTGCTCATTTCCTTTTTGATTTCTGTATCAGTTTCTTTTCATTCAGTTGTATATATTAATCTGACATAATAACCCATTGCTTTAGTGAAGGAATTTCTTAAAAGAAAGAAAATAAATACCACTTTTCCAAAGCTGACGTAGAAAAACTTGAGGAGGTAAAGGAAGGTTGAAAGCATGCACAACACAGTTTGCAGCTGTTTTGATTTGTTTTCAGTTGTTGGTTTAAAAATAGGAATATGTTTTATTTCCACAGATCTATCAAGATCTTTTCCTTAAACAGTATTAACAAATGCCATTTTGCTTAATTGTATTTAAAGGTTCATTCCACAGCTACCAAGATGAGACACCACATTATTACTTCAGGATTTGACTAAAAATAGGAAATTTTCTCTGTTCAGCATTTTACTCTGGGTAAAACTATTGATTTTTCTCGAAGTGTCTTTCAAAAATGAAAGAGGTTTGTCGAGAACCCTTCTGTCAGATGACTGGAGTGACTGTCCCTGTGCAGTAAGTATGACAGTTCTGGGAGGCACAGGTCTTGCTGCACACACGTTATACGGTGCATGCATGCACTGCTGCCTGCTTCCAGCGAGGGTCTGGACAGCACACACAGCAGAGGGTGACTGATTTTCTGCCAGTAGACCAGTTCATGGAGGTACTCTTTGATATTCTTGCATATGTATTCTTTGGAGGAGTCTTGATTGTTTAGTAGTGAACTGTCTTGTGATAACAACTTGATTTCAGCCGTCATTCCTCCTGAAGACACTCACTGTTTTTAATTATGTGAAATAGTTATGAGGTCCAAGGTGGATTGAGATCAAGCAAAATTGTCACCTTCAGAAGAGTTAGCTATCCTGCATCTTCCTCTTGGGAAGTTCTGAGAGAGAAGATCTTGTGGGATGTGGACTGTGGTCCTGGTGAATTTTTAATGTTGGCAGCATATGGCCTGCGAGATAGATATTAATATCCCTAATGGAAATTTCTAGTATATCACTGTTTTGTCCTTTTGTAATTGAAAACAATCTGAAAAACAGAGTGTGGAGAATCTTTTCATAATGAACTTTATAACTGAGATTAGTTATGCCCTTGTTTAGTAGAGTATAAACACTACTGCAAGTGGTCACCTCTTGGTAGTTCTGTGGCTCTCTTAGTACTTGGATAGGAGACCAAGAAAAACCAAGTTTAGTCAGGAAATAAAGCTAGTGATGTATGGTGGTAGTTTTTGTATTTTTTTGTGTCTTGGTTTCAGTGTGGACCATGAACATTCTGTTGAGATCGTTGATGGATCTTATTCTCAGACTTAAACCCAAGGATGAAAACTTGAGTGAATTTTTCATAACGGTTTTCACAAATTAGAGTCTGTCTCCTGGCAGAAATTCACATTCACTTTGTGTATATCCTTGCATTTTGAAAATTTTATTTTTCTTTATATTGTCACAACTTAGTGATGAGACTTTCCTGGGTGCAACAGCCCTTCCAAGTCTTCCAGGAGGTGGCAAGTGATGCATGTACAGCATATGAGGAGCTGTTTGAGCAAACTCACTGTATTCTTGCTGTATGCAGGTTTTGCAGCTTATGGTCGCCAAGTAATTCCAGAAGTGATAACTTGTCCAAATGCTAGTTTTAGGTTACAAGTCATTCCTTGCTATTCTTCTTTGATATTGAAAAAGTTATAGAAAAATTGAGGCATCCTCAATTGTCTGTGGAGGAAAAAACCACCGTAGACAGCTTGTCTTGTCTTTGTCTGCAATATGTGTTCTGAAACAAAAAAAGCGTAAAAAAGTGTTGAGCTCTAAGTTAGCTCAAACAACATCAAAGTGTAATTTGATTTTGTTTGAGCTAACTTAGAGGAAAATCTAAAGTTTAGTGTAGCATAGGTCTCAACTAATGTATTGTGTTACCCCAAGGTTTGCAAAGGTTGGGGCTGTTTCTGAGTTACAGAGATGTGAATCAGGACAAAGATATTGCAGAGTACACTGTACATTAACACATTCCATTTTAATGATATGACTTTAATTTGTTTATATTCTGTAGTTGGAAAAAATTAGTTTTAGTATGTGCCAAACTACTGGGCTCTTGACTGAATTTTTAAATTGAATTCTCAGATGCTGTTTTTGTTCAGCATTGTTTCTTTAAAGGGGCAAGGTGAAGGTCTGTTTTGTTTACTTCCACATCATTACACACAAAATAATTCTGGAAGTTCACTCTGATTTTGTCCTGTCTGAAGCATTATGACACTTGAGCAGACAGAGGAATTCCACTGTCTGTGCTGTTAGGCAGTAATACAAGTTACGCCTGCAACTGGAGATGAAACTGCCATGGAATAAAGTTTCTGAATATGGTCAGCTTCTCTGTTGCTGGTTTAAAGCAAATAGCTGTGATTGTTCTTGAGCTGCTTGTTGCCCATTAAAATTGTGCATTGTGATCTCTGGAGATGTTTGGTTACTCTGATCAAATCTATTTTTCATGTTCCTTCTGCATACTGCTGTGTATAAGTGGTATTTTTATAAATACATTATTAGTTTATGCATTTGTCTAGTCAAACTGAGACATGGTTTCCACATTTCTATATTCATAATCTTGGAAAAATTTTTGAAAATGGGTGTAAGCTCAAACGTAAAGTTGGGAACACAAATTATCACCACATGTGATCATTTCTCAAAACTCTCTTCCTTTGATTGAAGCTGAGATTTTACACTGCTCATTACTATTCAAATATGGTTGTGGTAGGGTTTTTTTATAGTCATGTTTCTATGAACTTAACCATGTGATTTCTTATTGGTTCCAAGGATATTCAGCTTTGTAAACTCAAATTCCAGGTTACAATTTTTTAAGATTGATTGCGCCAGTTAAAACTTCTGATGAGATGTTACTAAATACAGGTAATTGTTACAGTTTTCGCCCAGTCCATAATACTGATGTGCAGTAACTGAAGAGATCAGAAACATATTAAAACTATTACTTCACATATAAATACAAAATGCTTTTAAGTACTTACTGCAATTTTAGCTACTTAGGAAAGCAAAAAATGTTTGTTGCCAGGGTCATTTGTAATATGATCTAGAGGCTGTAGTGGTTTAGTATAAGCAGATACCACAGTACCTGAGCTGCTACCTTAATAGAAATTGTACCATGTTAATGCTGCTGCTCCTGTTCTTTACGTTCTATAACAATTGACTGAAGAAAACTTAGTTTTGAGTTGATAAACACAATTTTTTACATATCTAAAATTTTGTGTAGATGTTCTATGTACATGACTATAAGTAATTTCTGTCAGCTGGAGTGCTATTTGAAACTTCTGCCTAGGTGACTGAGGTGGTACTTCTCTTAAAAATCAGGTTTCTGTCTCAGTGGTGTTGACCTGAGACCAATTTATACCAAGAAGTGAGGTTAATAAAATTACAGGAGCAGCACAATTGGATGTGGTTAATCCTGTATAAAATCTGTTTCCAAATGGCTGTAAGACAGAGTGTGATAGAAGTCATCAAAATTTTACTTCCAAAGAAGATTAAAGTGTCATCAGCTGCACTTTTCTTAGGAAGCCAAGCTATTAATCTTGTAGATTTATTTCTGTTCTGATGGTCAGCAATTACTTGTACAGTTTTCTTATAAACTAGTTCAGATCCATATTTGGATTCTGAGAATTAGGCATGGATTTAGATTGAAATGTCAGATAATGTTATGCCCCCTTAAGAGCGTCAGCTGGCTCCTCTGTGGAATAATGCTTCACTCTTCAAATCCATGCTCAAACTGCCTCCTTGTCAACCATTGCTTTTTCAAAGATTTAAATTTAATATCTCTGTTTTGATTAGTTATTAGTATTCACTTATTGGAAAAGCCATCTATGCTTAATTGTTCACATGAACACTGGCTTTTTCTTTGATCTTTAAAATCTGCATTTGCTTGTCATTTCATATTTATTGCCTTTGATTACTGTACCTCGTGCTGTTAAATCCTGATCACAGTGTCTCAAACCTGTATGTGCCTTTGACCCAAAGGTAGACAGGATTGACTAATGGAACTGGCTGTTGATAGGAGAAAGGATTATATAATATTTTTGTCTTTCTAGAAATAGTAAAATATTGCATTAATGAATGAAACCAAAACAGAAGTCAGCATGCTAGTAAAGAATCTGTATTTATGGCCCCTCCCTCCTGCCATTTTAAACTGTATGGCTTTAGTAAGTAATTTCTTTTCTCATTTTTAATAACTCTGAAAATCTTCCCTTGAAAAGGCTCATGCATGGTTGCTTAGCGACAGCATTGTATGTGTGTTATACATTTCACCTTCTGAATAATAATAAGATGAGTTTTAGGAATTTCCTATTCATTGATAAGCAGTAAGGAGCAAAGCAGAAATGTAAGGGAAAATGGAACACAGGAAAGTTTCTAGGTGAATACTATTATTTTTTTCTATTGTGTTTATGCATTTTCCTGTCAAAATGTCTGCGTTTAATCCCTGCCATGTAGAATGTTACAACAGGCAGTGGGTTCTGGGGATAGCGAGAAGAGATTCTTGCTTGAACTTCAGTAAGAAGGGTACTATAAAATGTGTAGATAATTTTTAAAAAGTCAGTGTTTATTCTGTTTCTTAGTACATGTTGATATAAAAAGGACCTGACCTTCTTATGATAGTTTCTTTTTTTTTTGGTTGTAGTCTCAGAGGGTATAGAAACAGACAACAGATCCAAGCTTACTATTTCCACACCAACCCCCTGCTCATATTTTGGTCTATACTTTTTGACTGGGCATAATCTCACTATGTGGGCTCTTGTACAATAGAGATGGCTTCCAGATAAGTGGATTTGAGAAATTGTACAAGGTTGTTTTAGATGAAAGCAGAATTAACACCCTTGTTTTAATGGTAAGGTAGTTCATAATTTGTAACTGAAGTTACGGAGAGGCAGCAGGATGAAATGCACATCATGCATGCCAGATTTTTTCTCCTAGAATCTTCTCTTGACTCCTCCCTTCCTTTTTTTTCTGCATTCTGTGATAAGCAGATTATTTCATATCAGTGTTCTCAAAAACTGGACTGTGATACTCTGTTAAGTGCTGGTCCTATGGATTGTCTTCTAGAGATTTGCTTGGTTTCTAAAATCCTGATGTTTGCAATGCTGGTGGTAGGACAAACTGTAAAATCTTTTATCTGAAGAGAGATGTTGCATCTCTTGTTCTGGACATGTCTTTATTGAAGATTTGGTAATACTGTGGTAAATATCTTCAACCTGAATCTACACTCAAAGCGTACTTCAAGCATGGAGTTTTGTGCTCATGGCACAGCACAGTGTGCACTGTCTGTGTTACACAGTGATCATACATGGGCCTTGTCCTCGTCTGCCGCTGCCTTCTGCATGCATGAAAAGGATGTTAAATAAAGAACACTTCATTTTATGTCTAGTCACTGCAATAGAAATTTTAAAATATTTGCAAATTGTTCTAGGTCAAAGTGACTTGAAACTTTGATAATACCATAGATTTTTGTGTTATCTAAAGGACCCCTATAAGTTGACAGAGGGAGTAGATTTGTTCATGGAACATTAAACATAAATAATTTGTTCATGCCGTTTTCTATGTGTGTCTTCTCAAAAGAGACTCTAAAATAATATCTTTTTTTATTCTTCCTCAATAGAAATCTGGTTAAGAAGTACTGTCCTAAACGTTCACCAAAAGATGAAGAACCCAGGTAAAAATGTCCATTTCAAGTTCTATGTGTAAGAAGTGAGAACTAACAGTATATGCTGTCCTTTTATGGATGTTTTTTAAGATGAAGTATTTAATTGGCTAAGACAACAAAAGAATTGTGCTTGGCTTCTTATAGTTCTGTTGTGATTCTTAAGCATTAAACCTTTGTTTACTCCTATTCGTAATTTAATATAGTAAGCATGGCAGGTCATACTTGCTCCCTTCCAAATTAATCTTTAGGTAGCTGAAATTTTGAAAGCCGAAGTTTAGCTTCTTGTACAGTCTAGTATTTATTTTTAAAGAAAAGCCAGTGTGTGTCCTTAGGTTTGTTGTTTAGTTTAATAGAGGTTTTCAGTGCATTTTTTGGCAATACAAGTGTAGCTATCCATCTCTATACAGAGACCTGAGTGTACACAAAATTGTCATGTTTTGGGCAAGAAAAGCTCTTAAAATGCTGACTGACTTTGACTCCAGAAACAAAATAAGTGAATGTCTAATGGTGGAGGAACAATTTGTGCTAAACAACTTTATTTATCAGAAATGTGCTTGTTTTGCTGTCCGTGTCCACAGCCATTTTTAAAATTTATTCCAAAAAGCACAGTCCTTTTTTTTTCTTTAAGGGTAAGTCTTAGGAAGTAAAAAAAGTGGACAAGTTTCAGGTTGCAGCCAGAGCACATGCTGTGCAGAGTGCCTGAGAATTCCCAGTAGGATTTCCTCTAGCTCTTTTAACTATGTAAAGATTGTGGACCCCAGGGAATAGGCTTTCCAATGCTAGAGTGGCATTTGAAATTCCCAAAAGCCAAGCCTATGGAGATGGCAGTATTCCACAGTTAAAACAGCGAAAGATGTATATTTTAATCTGGTGCCTGTTTTTTTTTTTTCCTGTCTTCCCTTCCACACACACTTTCTACCCTTTGCCCCTCCTCTTCCCCCCTTTTTAGTGCCAGCCATAGTGGCACCTTACTTCCAGCCAAGAGGTGGGCAGGCAAACAGGCAGCTGTCTCCAGAGCTGACAGCAAACTTGTTGTGTAGAACATCCATCGGGATGCATAGGAGTGGTATGATTGTCATGTTCCACCCTCAAGACTATCGAGCACATCACCTCTGCAGCACGCTCAGCCTCCGAGCCTAGGGACGTATGTATCCGTTCCCAAGCTCAGGCCCCTCACTGGGCAGCTTAGGAGATACCACTATACCACAGGGCTTTCCAGGTAGTATTCTTCTTCTTTCTTTTCCATCCACAAACCCCGTGTTCTTTTAAAATGTATTTGAAGAGACATTGCAACAAATAGTACCTGCTAGGCTTAACATAGGCTTTCCCAGCTTGTGTTTCTACTCTAACTCAATTAACATTAAGATAAGGTGTATTGTAAAATGTCTGTGATTTTTTTTTTAATTTAATCAGGAGTGCAGACTGTACTAAAGAAGTGTATTTAAAAAAGCTGTCTAATGTTTTGTGTATGTTTGTTTGTGCATGTGTGCTTTCTGTCAGGTTTACTTCGTGTATTGCCTTTTTCAACATCCTCAATGAGTTGAATGACTATGCAGGACAACGAGAAGTAGTTGCAGAAGAAATGGGACACAGAGTGTATGGAGAATTGATGAGATATTCTCATGATTTAAAAACGGAGAGAAAAATGGTAATTTCAATATTTTAAAATTTGAAATTAGGATATCAAAATGTATGTCAATGAACTGATGTATTTGTTTACCCATTTTGATGAACATGGTGATACATAGGATTTGTAATACATTTATAAAACACATTAAAATTTTCTCTGTAATATAATATATAATATTATATGCTATAATAACTGGTTTACTACAGTTACTAAACCAAAAAATTAATATCTTAGGAAGATAGTGCTTACTAGTAACCTTTTTTTGGTGAGTGTACCATAGTATCTGTGATACTATTCTTAGATGTTTTGTAACGTCTTCCAAAGACTACAGGTGGCTTGTGGAAGATACTACACATACTAGCTGTTAACTAGAGCAGGGACTAAGTAATGGTACTAATACTAAAAATATAGGCAAATTTAATTTATTTGTGGTGTTTTTAGCATCTTCAGGAAGGGCGAAAGGCTCAGCAGTATCTGGACATGTGCTGGAAACAGATGGATAATGTGAGTTTGTGTTTGGATTTTATTCCTGTTGAGCTTAAATAAGATATACAGTCTATAAGTGGAATTGTTTTCATTTGTCTTGCTTAAATTTAATATTTAGCTATATTACTGAATGTCCAAGTAACTTAGCAACATCCAAAATACAGTTCAATGTATTTATAGTTCCCTGGTTAAAAAAATTTCCTGTAAACAGCTTCTGTGTTTGAGTGAAGCCTTGGCTTTTATCCAGCATAACCAGCATAAAGGGATCTGGTTTTAACATGGGTGCAGACCTTGGGTGCTTCTCCAGAGGCTACTAAAAATGACAGTTTATTTATATGAAGATGAAATCTTAAGTCCCTGAATTTTACTTGAGCTTGAGGGCTTGTTATGTGAGGTATACTCCGGAATACCACTATAGACTATTGTACTTTCAGGAGGTAGAATTACTGTTTAACAGAGAAATGCAGGAAGTGAGTGTATCTCAGACAGATTATAAGCTTCTTTTTCTTGAAAGAAATGCTTTTAAAGATGATAAAATACAAAATTCAAGTCTGTTCAAGATGCACTCTGATATTCTGGTTTTTTGTCTTAAAAAGTTATTATATCTTTGATTGAGATTATTGTGAAGCAATACTGGAGAGGTGAATTTCTCTTTTGTTTTTGTGGTCCCAGATGAGCAGGGTCTTGCTTCACTGTCATGTCAAAAAGTTTAATTCAGCAGCATCAGATCAGAATAGAAGCAGATGTGGTAGTTCTAGATGTTATCACACTTCACCAAGATAATTCCCAGAGTTCAGCTCAAACAAACAGTTTTGTCTTGTGCCTTATACTTACCTGAGTGCGAAGTCAGTCTTTTAAATGCATTTAGATGCCTTTAAGGGACACACTAACCTCAGTTGCCTGACTTTGCTGTGAAGCAGGAGTTCAGAGTCCCAGTTGCAGCTTCTCTCTAGAGATGTTAACTTCTGGAGCTGCAACAATTTTTCCTACAGCAGTTGTCTTGACAACAGCTGCATGTATGGAACATCAAGTATATTGAATATTGTTGTCTGTGCTACCTACAGCTGTGCCACTTGATCTGAATACTGATGATGACTGTAGTCATCATTTAGACTGCCCTCAAAATAATTTAGTTGACCTAGTTGCTGTGTTAACAATGTGCTTATTTAAAGGTACTTAGTGAATTTAAGGTGCTTAAATGGAAGCTTTGATATTCAGAATTAATATATGCAACCAAATGGGAATAGTGGCTATTGAAGCAGTAAGTTTGTGCCTTTTGTAGAGCAAAAAGAAATTTGAGAGAGAATGCAGAGAGGCAGAGAAGGCACAGCAAAGCTATGAACGACTGGACAATGACACTAATGCGACAAAGGCTGATGTTGAGAAGGTAAGGGCAGTGGCTTTTTTTTATTATCAGTGATATTTCATTTGCATGTTAATCATTAGTACCGGAACAATATTCATTGAATGTATGTAATTGTGTATAAAATATGCTTACTTATTATGTGTAAAATCAAAGTTACAGTGACATGTAACACAGCTGGGAAAAGGAGTGTGCTTCAGAATCAGAATGGTTTGAGTTGGAAGGGACCTTGAAGACTCCCTTGCCATGGGCAGGGACAGCTTCCACTGGACCAGGTTGCTCAAGCCCCAGCCAACCAGGCCTTGAACCCTGCCAGTGATGGGGCATGCACAGCTTCTCCGGGCAACCTGTGCCAGTGTCTCACCACCCCCACAGGGAAGAATTTTTTTGTAATGGCTAATTTAAACCTGCCCTCCATGAGATTAAAGTAATTCCCCCTTGTCTTGTCACTACGTGCCCTTGTAAAAAGTCCCTCTCCAGCTCTCTTGTCGACCCTCTCTAGGTCCTGGAAGGGGCTCTGAGGTGTCCCCAAAGCCTTCTCTTCTCCAGGCTGAAAATCTCCAACTCTCTCAGCCTGTCTCCCTAGGAGAGATGCTCCAGCCCTCTGATGATCTTTATGTCCTCCTCTGGAATCTTCCCAGCAAGTCCATTTCCTTCCTGTGCTGAGGGCACTCCAGGTGGGGTCTCAGGAAGGCTGAGCAGAGTCAGCTCCCTTGACCCGCTGGCCACGCTGCTTTCGATGGAGCCCAGGACAGGGTTGGTGTTCTGGGCTGAGAGTGCACATTGCAAGGACCCCCAGGTCCTTCTCTCAGGGCTGCTCTCAACCCATTTTCCCAGCCTATGTTAGTGCTTGGGATCACCCCAACTCACATGCAGGACCTTGCACTTTGCCTTGGTGACAGTCCCTCTGCATGGCTGTGCTGCCTGCCTTCGTTAAACAGGCAGCTGTCTGGTATTTGGGGTCTTGTGGTTTGTATGTTCAGTCACTTCTGTGGTTTTTAGGATATGCATTTGAACAGTCTGACTAAGGGAGCTACAATGATCATTGCTTTCTTGGTATATAACAAGTGAGGTTTGGGGTGTCAGTATATGTGAAGTCTCATGTTCTTTGTATTTCAGTTATAAGGACGTTGGTTTTGATGACTTGTGACCAGTGTTTTTGCATAGTTGATAACATAAAATGATGCTGTGTGTCATTGGAAAGCACCAGACATGTTTAACCTGATAACACTTTCCTACTAGGCTAAGCAACAGCTAAACCTGCGCACACATATGGCTGATGAAAACAAAAATGAATATGCTGCACAACTACAGAATTTTAATGGAGAACAGCACAAACACTACTATATTGTCATTCCTCAGATTTACAAGGTAAAATAATTAACAGATAAAGTATGTCTGATCCTTTTCTAAAGGAGAAGTAGACTTGAAAATGAAAAACTTGAATTTTTTGGATTTTAGTGGATCATTTTATCAAGAAATTACCATAATCTTGAGACAACTGGTGTTTTTTCATGAGACTGCTTACCATACTTATGCTTAGATTTCTAATGAAAATGCTTGACTGCATTTTCTGTAAGGTTTTATACTTTATAGAATCTTTGTTTAAATATGTCTGAAAGGGTCTGGCAAAATAAACATTTGAGACATCTGGGTGACAGCAAACATTTAAAACAATCATTCTAATAAGGGTTGATCACTAGTTCTCAGGATACTTGTGTGTGTGTGAATGCTGTGCCTCTGGCGGAGGTGAAGGAAAGCACGGAGCTAACGCTGACCGTGCTTTAATGGGTCTCATGCACAGGTGAAAAATGGGTGCTTGGGAAGTGGAAGTTCCAGCACACCCCCCCAGCCCCCAATTAGTCCTTGCTTCATCAGTGTTACCAGCAATCCACAGATCTCTCTAAACCAATTAAAAAAGTTAAAGATCAATACTTTGCAGCTAAAATGGGGATTTCTTGAGATGCTTTATGTAACTATTAAGCTTTTTTTTAACATTCTTTCAAAAACAGGGACTTTGCAAAACTAGCAGACTGGTTTAAAGTAGTTGGAGGGGTCAGGTGAGGAGAGTTCGGAAGTGTGTTGGCATGTACCTTCAACCCTTTGGGAAATATGGGTGGGAACTGATACTGAGACTGGGACTGAGAAAATGGAAAGTGAAACGCTGGCTTTATTTGAAGGTATACCAGCTTAAGTATGCTTGATATTTTCCAGAAGCACAAGTCAGTTCATATTTTTTTAAAAAAATCCTTACTATAAGGTCTAGGATCACAGGAGAAAATTGCCTTGGCTTATTAAAGAATTTTCTAATATTGTAGCTGTTAAGCAGCACTACAGTAGGTCTGACTTTAACACACTGATCCAAGAACTGTAGTCAGCTCCCAGGAGGAACAGGTTGATCATCTTTGTAGCTTGGACCAGACTTTTGCTTTACTGCCTTTATTTCTCTAGAGTTAAAATCCATTATAATTGTAAGATATTACTTACATTTTTTGAACTCTGCAGTAAGAGCAGAAAGGCCTAGTCCTGCTTTCTCTTGGGACTACACTTTTATTACTTCACTGCAAGTATGTGGTAACATTCAATGGGAAACCCTTGGAGAGGGGTTTAGCACGTCTAGGTGGTGGGTTTGTTTTGGAGACATGAAATTGAATACTGCTGGAGACATCTGCCTTAGTGTAGATACAGGAAAGATCCAACTTCTTATCCAGCTTCTGACAACCTATTGGTATGTGTGTTACTGATTTTTGCATTTGTTTGGGGTTTTTTCCACATTGAGGCAAAAGGTCCAGGGCTATTATCTTAATAGTATTTCTCTTTCGTTTATTCTTTTTTGTTTTGTTCCAGTAAACTTTTATTGCAAATCTTACATAATTGTGTTCTTCTCTTTATTTTTTGCACACTTCTAAAGGAAATGGTTTGTATTTCAAATCAGAATGTCTAAACTGCAGATAATTTTTTTTCTTATTTTTTTAATAATTGGTATTTCTTGGAAGCTATACAAATAAAAGCACGATGGAGACATTTATCACTGGAGAGGACTTACTTGGAACTAGAAGGAGAGAGTGAGGAGATGTAGAAATTAGTAAAATTTCTTTACTGCGGTTTTCATTTTTGCATGAAACAAATACTTTAAACTAAAGAGTTGCTGGAAACACTGTATGTGTACTTTATAAAAGAAGAAGGAAAAGAAAGTCCAGTCCCTTACATGATTTTTAGAAATCAAAGAGCACAAACTCTTCATAACTATTGTTCTGGGCATCTTAAAACATGTCTGAAGAGATCTTAAGTCTGTCTGAAAGGACTTTAAGTTCTGTTTTGTTAAGCAAATAAAAACACTGGGAAAGCACAGAAATTCTGTCCCACACTGTGGTGACCACGGTGACTGCACCTGTCAGGATCGAGGAGGAAAAAAATCTGCAAATGAAAGTTTTATTTTATCTTCCTTTGCACTTGCAGCAACTTCAAGAAATGGATGAAAGAAGGACTATCAAACTTAGTGAATGTTACAAAGGCTTTGCTGACTCTGAGCGCAAGGTTATTCCAATTATCTCCAAATGCTTGGAAGGGATGATCCTTGCAGCAAAATCAGTTGATGAACATAGAGTAAGTAGAACTGAATAACTCCTTAAATGTGTGTGAGCAATTAACTGATAGAGAAGCTGTGGAGAGGAGAGACTGACTTGCCCTGTATATTTATCTTTCTGTTGTTAAATATTTGCTTCAAAAGTGTCGTGACTTCGATTTCAGCAGAAGTCATCACTTCTACTGTTGTTGTCTGCCCTCTTCCTGCTTTGAGTTCGTGTGATCTGAATATCTTTGACACGTTCTCATTGGGTGTGATTTTGGGCACATTATTTTGGTTATCCTGAAATATCCTGGAATACCAGCGTGGTTAGTATTTTCTCCATATGTGGCATTAAAACATATAAAGGGTGTTCAGTTAACAAAGCATCATTCTGTGTCCTGTTTGATTGCAGCAGGTTCTTTCCTATTATATCTTACTACGTCTTGTTTCTTAGTTCTGTCTTCTTTTCAGTGCTAATGTTGAAAGAGTAAAAGGTGGAAAGTAGTTTGGCCCAAAGGCGTGTCCTGTTTTAAATTTGTGATAACCCTCGGGAAGTATTTGCTGCAATATTCTGAATAGCAGAGTATGCTTTGCTGTACACTCCTGAACACTGCTGAGATAAAAAAAACGTTGTTACCTTAACTTGCTCTGTCCAACAGAGTGTATTTTGAGCTCGTTCTTACTTTCCCCTCTGTGCATCTCTGCAATTAAATGAAATTTGTCTCGCTGTTTTTTCTCTCTGGGTCTTGATGGGATGGCTTTTTAAACCCCTTACTGTCTATGTTTAGGACTCTCAACTAGTGATAGACTGCTTCAAATCTGGTTTTGAACCTCCTGGAGATTTTCCATTTGAAGACTACAGTCAGAACATTTACAGAACTATCTCTGATGGAACCATCAGCACACCAAAGCAAGAGGGAATGAGAATTGATACAAAAACTACAGTCGGCAAGGCTAAAGGAAAGCTGTGGCTATTTGGAAAGAAACCAAAGGTAACAATTAAGAAATTACTATTTGGAAAATTAAAATTGGAACATTTAGAGTGTATGGAAGCAGCAATTTATGTATATTTAAAAAATCTTCTCCTTGCCTGCCAATGTCTTTTAAAGTATGTGTAAGGAGATCAGAAGGTTTGAGTAGGGTTGAGTACGTAGCAAAAATCAGGTTGTCACTGGGGAAGTTTTTCAGTTTTTCTTCTAGTGATTTGTGTCTGGGAACATTTTTAATAGTTATTTGATAAAAGTAGCTTCCCATTTACTGTAGTGTTTCTAAGATTCCTTAAAGTCTTCCTGCAGTTGCATAGCAAAGGTGTTAATTGTGAATGTAAAAATAAGGGGAGGGAGAGTATGCTTTGGAATTGGGCAGACTTCAGGTCTGTTATGACACCAAAAGCAATCCCCTTCTAAATGTCACGTTTATATAAAGAAGTGTTATATAGATTTTTATTATACCTGCTTCTTAGTTTTGAAAACTCCTGAGGTTTCTCTGAAAATATTAAAGTTTATAATATGTCATTGTTGAAATATACTGTGGAAACTCCATAAAGGCAAATGTCCTAGAAGAAATACTGCTATGAAATAGGTTAAAATATTCCTATGCTCAAGAAAAAATTGAAAGCATAGAGATTACTTCTTTGTTTTCTTATGAGTTACAGTTAACATTTCCTGGGTGAGATGCCTTCATGGATCAACAGAAAAGATTGTCAATACATGCATTAGCTGTATAAACAAATAATGGAGCATATACATATTTAAATTTCATGCTATATCTTTATTTAGTATTGGAGCATATCAGTGAGCCATTTTAATGATTCCCACAAATTTCTATGAGGTTATTTTAAAGCTCCAAGCCAGTTTCTGTCATTTATTACAGGAAACTACTCTTAGAGCTCTTAATGGTAAGACTTATTTTCCACTTGACAGTATTCTGAGAAAGTAGATCTTTACAGAAAGGAAGGATACAGCTGATTTTTGATTCCATCCTCAGTATATTATATAACTTCAGCTGTGTGTTAAAAATAATTGTTTACTTTTCATGCAATTTAATTAATGAGTCGTAACAGTTCATGCATTAATACATGGGCATATATATTGCATTTGTCTGCAGAGGTGGGTGAGATTGAGCCTGTTCTGAAATTAGGTCACAATTGCCAGTTTGACCAGAAGACATCTTTCTGAGAGGTTGGAGAGTGTGTAAATGTACACTGGTTTCAGTCTGGACCTTGGCATTTCCTGTAGTTATGAGAAATCCCTTAGTGTGATGACAGCTGAAAGAGGCTGCTCTTTCTTCTCCCCAGTTCAGTCACTGTGTGTAGCATTCAGGGAGTCAGCCTTACTGTTTTCTGTATGGAGGCCCAGGTATTCATGTGTGTGTACATCCTACATGCATCCCTTCCTTAAGGACCTGGATGAAATGAAAGATTTTTGTCCCTTTTTTTTCACCTGTTTTTGGGGAGGATGGAGTAGCGCTCTACAAAACGGCAGCTGGGAGCAAAATACTTACTGGAATATACATATTTAATTCCAAATACTATCCACAGGTTTTAAAATATATTCTTAAATTAGCTGGTTTACTACAGCTGGGGTATTCATGGCAGCCTTTGGGCCTTCATTTAGCTGAAACTATGGCTGGTCTTGACTTCCAGGTATTCATTTACCTATTTTTAATGTTGTCAAAGACATAAAAGTCTTTTGTAAAGAGAATAAGTTGTGCAGCTTTGGAAATAGTAGAGAAAAATTGAACTGGGAAAGAATAGCAGAGGTATGAGAGACAAAACATGAGAGAAGCAATTTGAAAAAAGGGGAGGAGGTTCTTGTGATGATAGTAGGAATGCCGTGCAGCCTTTGTGTCAGTCTAACTTGACTGAAGAGATTGAGAATACTTTTTGGTTTAGTCCTTCTCCATAGATGTACCAAATATTTCTGGTTTGGCTAACCTGATGGGGTACCTCAATATGTAGGAGAGTAGTGAGCAGGAATGCTTGAGCTTCCAGAATGACTGCAACTAAATTGGCAATAGCAGAGCTCTGTTTTAAGAAAAGAGACAGGGAACTTTGGGATCTTGTTAGGATTTTGTGGCAGTGTTGAATCTAAAGCTTTTCTCAATATTCCTTCATTCTCTGCAGCAACCCGTAACTCTGAAGATTAATTCATGACAGAAACCTTTTAATCCCAATACAGTTATAGTGTATAAATGTGTCTGGAACGTTACAAGCTGTTTCTGTGTTGGATGGAAATTTTATTTTTGTAAGACAGAATTTTCATTTTAAAATCACTTTGAACATTTGGCTTATTTACTGCTTTCTTTATTTCCACATTAGCCACAATCCCCACCCTTAACCCCTACTAGTTTATACACATCCAGTACTCCTAATGGGTCCCAGTATCCCATATTCTCCATTGAACCAGTGCATTATTGCATGAGTGACATAAAAACAGGGAAGCCCAGAATTCCTTCTTTCAGAAGCCTCAAAAGAGGGGTAAGTTTGATAACAAGTTGAAATGCATGATGGGCTATGAGCAGTGTGTTTGTGATGTGGCTTTTCTAGTGCTCTTCACCCTCATTATAAGGCTTACTTGGTTAAAAGTAACACTTCAGCTATAAGGTCACTTCTAGGGTACTTTATTTCATACTATACAGAAGTTACCAACAGATTAAACATAAAAATAGAAATATTCTTTATCACATTTGAAATGCTCATGCCTAAAAGAAAGGTGTTATAAAGAGGGTGCTCAGCATGTGTTTGATAACTTTCTTCATTGTTGTTCACATTCACAAATGTTTTCCTGCCATCATGTAATGTATTTTTGTAGTAATTTATCATTGAATATACAGCTACCACAAAAATCATCTGACAGATCAGACATCTTGTTTGCTGACTTTGAATTGAAAATAGTAAAAGTTGACTGTGAGACACTGAACTAAGAAGGGAGAACTTAATTTCTTTTGTACATCAAATGCTATAGCTTATGGTGATTGCAAATTTTGAAATACTGATTTTTTTAAACGTTATGATTTTAATGCGTTTTCTGATTAATTAGTCACTCTTGTTTGTCCTAGGTTCTTTGGGGTAAAATGATTGAAAAAAATTACTACCAAATGCCACTGAGACTTATCAATTAATTTACTAATATAGTGGCATATTCTGCAAATAGAATTTATCTGGAAGTCAGTAGACGGGAAATACTAAGTGGTTTCCTAGCAACATTTATGATGCTAGTGATAAATGTACTGGCACTTTGCTGTTATGTTAGAAAAGCGTAGGTTGCTCAATTTATGTATGTTTAGTGATATTTATTGATCCAAATAATGAGGTAATTGGATGCATTTGATTATATATAATTAATAATTTTTTGGTATTTCAAGACAATATTGACTTGCTGTCTCGTGCATCAAGAATGGTTGACTGTTGTTAACATAGTGTGGAGATCAAGGTACAACAATGCTCTATTGCAGTAAAGTTACAGTTCAGAGGCTCCCTTGTCATTCTGAAACAGAATGAATTACACTTAAAACTTACTTGATTTATCTTTAAGTCACGTTGTGGTATCTAATTTCAGGCCCCCAGGTACCTTGGAAATAGCCTTCCTAGCACTGCCATTTTTTAGAAGATTTTTGTGGTCTGAGTCTATATGGAGGACAGCTTCTCCTTTCCCTTCTGGTCATTGTATCATAATATGGTCTGGTCATGAAGGGGTGTTTCTTCCTCAGCACTCAGTGAGGAACTGCCTGGATTAGGTAGTTGTTGGAATGGCACAGGCCTTGATTACAGCTTGATTTTGCTGATCACCAAATGTATTGACTCCTGGCTTACAAATCATCACCTTGCAGTACCAGTAGTTCTAGAACCTCTTTCTGAAGCAAAAGATAATCTCCTAACTACAGAACACTAATGGAAAATGAAACTATATCTTTATTTGGTTTTTTAAATACATTGTTCATGTTGTAAAATTGAATTTATTTATTACATTCTTTAAATAATTTAAATTTAATACTTCTTTAACATTGGGAAGCATCACTAGTATCCTACAGATCTAGATTCACTCAAACGTGCCATAATATTAAAGAGTTAATCTCTGTAAAATCTTCAAGATGAACGTTTAATTTTTATATATTTTGAATTTCCTTGCAAGCATTTTAACAGACACCACATTATTGCATATTTTTAAACTATTTTCAACTTAAGTGTATGTTAGACTACTAATAGATTTTTTTTTAATCTCACTGATCAGCCTTATCTTTATAATATACCCAGATTAAATGCTTAATAGTTGCTAGCATGTGATGCTGTTTCCAATGTGTTTTGTCCCTGGAAAATGATGTCCAAGTGGTACTGACATGCAGAACTACTAAACTGTAGAATCACAGAAAGGTTTGGTCATCTCCTTCCAACCCCCTGCCCTGGGCAGGGCCAGCTTCCGCTAGACCAGGCTGCTCAGAGCCCCCCACCCAGCCAGGCCTTGAACCTGCCAGGGATGGGGCAGCCACAGCTTCTCTGGGCAACCTGTGCCAGTGCCTCACCACCCTCTGAATACAGAATCTCTTCCTAACATCTAATCCTCTTTCAGTTTAAAAGCTTTCCCCTGTGTCCTATCACTGTCTGCCCATGTAAAATGGTATTTAATTTGCTTCTGCTTCTGCCGAGCTTTATCCATGAGGTGCCATTTATCAGACAGTGAAGCGTACCAGTTATTTTCTTTAACGTGCCCTGTGCAAGATCTCCCTCAAGGCACTGGAGATCACAAAGCCAGTCTCCCTCCACTCTGTGCTTCACACAGGCCATTTTCCTATCATGGTGTAGAGCAAGAGCAGCAAACAGCTGTAGAGTAGGTTGTTGAAAGAAGGTGTAAGCACGTGGAACTGGCTGTGTCAGTGCTGCTGTTACCTGCTGCTGCTTCTCCTTTGAAATCTTAACAATTCCAGACTGTGTTAGTGCTTAGGAGGGGTCTGTGCTTGATGCCACTTGGTACATAAAATAGCTGCATTGGTAGCAATGATCTGTAAACCTTAACAGGCATTTCTTGGAAGACTCTTTCTGAAGGGAGCAGGAAGTTTGTCTATGTCATTTTGCATCTCTGGACTTGGAGATTCCTACCAAAGTATCATTTGTGAAGGTGCTTTACTTCCCTCATTGCTCGAAATTCTAATTTTGTGTGTGTGTGTCCCACAAGCAACAGCCTTAAGAATTGCTCAGGGTCAAAAGTGGAGTTTTGGTGTTTCTCTGGAAAGGGTTGTCCAAATCATTGAAAGCATGGTAGATCTTCAAAATGCTGTGAATGTTAAACCCAAGATTCAACTCCTGGCATCCATGTTTTATTTGATTCTTCTAGGGATAAAGTCTTTACTCTTTAAATGTCTTTACTTTTAGCTGGAGTAACAATTTTAGATAACAACAGTGACCCAAATGCTGTTTTCAGAAAGTAAGATGAATTACTTCTAAACTTAAAAAAAATCTTTGTTTATTCTAGATCTACTGTGATGATAAAGTAAATACATTGTAAAAACTACATTTGTAAGAATGATCGTAGTGGATTTTGTGCTATGATTAACAAATTATTTGTCTATGGCTGATCAGTCCATCATCATCAAATTCTGCTATTTTGTGCAATGTTGGCTGTGTGTATGTTTCTTTACCTACAATAGAAGGCTCTTTAGCCTTTTATTCAGAACACTAAAATTCCAAAGTAGTTTAATGAAGTTGTATGTTAGAAATTTGTAAGTTAAAGTACCCAGTATCACCTAGTATTTTTTTAATCAGTAATTCTTAAAGCAGTTCTTTTCTTGTGCTTATAGTAAAATGTATTTTTTTATAATCAATCCTTAAGTAATATTTTAAAAATACATTTTTAGGCATTAGTCACTTTTGTAACTGGTCATTGCATGTAAATAATTTCCCGTTTCTTTCTGTTTTCAAATGAACTGTGCAGTGGTCGGTGAAGATGGTAAGCCTGTGTGCTGATCTGTCTGCTGTACTTCTGCTAAGAAAGCATGAAAAAATCTTTTGAAAGTGTTTCCATCATATCATAACTGCTTTAAGTCAGGTGCTCAAATACATCTTCAGATTTTCCACTCATATGCACAGTCTTCTTAATCATCCATGCTTAATGTAAGGCAATTAGACTTGTGATCTGGCTGCAACTAAATCTGCAATTTTGGAATTTTAGAGTTGACCAGTATTCACAAGTTGGTTGTGATGGTAATACTTGGTGATTTTTCTTTGTCAGGAAAATTGTTAAAGCAGCATAAAATATGTATATGAAAAGATTATAAAAATTTTGTAAAGAAGAAATATTGAATACTGCACTCCTTTGAATTTGGAAGAAAAATTTGCAGGGGAGAACCTTTATGTTTAGAAATATAGGAAGCTGTTACATTAAATAAAACCACGCCTTATTCAATACTGTTTTGCAGAGTAAATCAGTAAAAATTCACAAAAAGACTTCTGTTCTTCTGATTCTTCTGTTAGGATACTCTGGTTTAAACTGACCTGTAAGGAAGAATGGTAGGGAGGATGTGGTTGTATTTTTGTTTCTTTGTAGTGTATTACACTTAACTGGGTTTTCTCGGAAGACTCTTTCTGAAGGGAACAGGAAGTTTCTTTATGTCATTTTGCATCTCTGGACTTTGAGTATATACACAGTGTGTATTCTTCTTCCTCCAGAAAACAACGCTTGTTTTATTTTGGAAACATCATACCTTGATTTTCCTTCTTTTATGATGCTTGTATTCCCTTCTTAAAAAGCAATGAGATTGATTTTACAAGTGCAAAAGAAGTTGAGGAGGGTAAGAAGATTTTAAGGGCGGGGTATTGGAAACTTGGCACCTGAGCGTAAGGCTTGTGTCAAAATCTCAATAGTCAAGTTTCTGTAAACTTTCTTTGTGACAAAAGAAATGCTGGCCAGTTTGGTTTGCCTCCATGGAGGGTTGCTGTAATAGCAAGTGGGTTTCTTGTGTTAAAACCAACTTCCTTAGGCAACTGGGAACACAAAAAACCACGACCCTTTTGTTATTAAGATGTGTACCACATTTCCTTCTGAACGCTCTCAGTGTCTGTCACCCTGATGGGAAGAGTTGTCACAACAAACTTGCAAGATACATAAAAATCTCTTCCCATGCATTTCATACCCAGGCCCTTCTATCCTGCTTATTATAATCTTGCCACAGGTTTGCAATCAAGTTTGCAGGTTTGGGTTCATAACAATAGTCTTAAACTGGCTGGTTTGGGATTTTTTTAAAGGTTTGGGAAGTAAGAGGTTTTTTTCCCTTCCAGAAGTTTTTTGGGTTTTTTTCGGGGTTTTTTGGGGGTTTTTCTTTGGTAAAAAAGGTGACTTGGAATACTGGAGCAGGTTTTGAGTCAGATAAACAAATTTAAGTAAAAGCTTGATATTACAATAAGACTTTTCTGTGCTCTGTGAACTAATTTTACTTGAGGTAAAATCCATCAGAACTTTGTAAGTTTGTTTTCTAGGATTGCTGAAGTTCTGGAAGAGAACTAGAATAGTGCTTTGGAATGAAGATCCAAAATACAGTATTTTTCTTTTGATACCATCCAAATGACCACAAAACACACTCCAGAGAAAGGAACAATTATATATATATATATAATTATTATATATACTTCTTAGATTTTTGTTCTGACTCAAATAATTCTGTCCTTTCTAAATCTTCTTTAACTGCAGTGGATGTAAGAGGAGGTACATGACTTCAGAAAAATAAAATCTAGAAATTTTGAATTACCTCTGTGAGCCAGCCACTACAGAAGGCAGAAAGACCCCTGACTGAATGACTACACTCTGGCAGCAAGAACATGCATTTATTCTGTGCGATCTTTTGTAGAGCTGTCTGTCAAGTAGAGTTTCTAAGAAGGTCCATCCTGCTTCCAGTGAACACTGTCCATGTGTGGGTATGTCAGTTCAGCTGCCCAGACACGTGCATGCAGCTTGTTTCATAGGATTTCTGCTTTCAGGGCCCTGCACTAGAAGACTTCAGCCATCTCCCTCCAGAGCAAAGACGCAAGAAACTGCAGCAGAGAATTGATGAACTGAACAGAGAACTACAGAAGGAAACAGACCAAAAGTGAGTGCATTGTTTTTGGAGTTCTGTCATGGTTCTCTCTCTGTTTTTTTTTTTATGTTCTCTACCTGAGCCAACAGTGCTCAAAAGCTAGGAGACAATACACTAGGCCAAGCTATTAAAAAGCATTTTGAAGTTCATAGTTTGTTGTATGTAGGTTCTGTTAGCATTGCTTCCTTCTGCTGCACTGTAATACTCATTTTGATTCTAATACTGCATAGGGAACATTGGCTCTAAAATCACGCTTTAAAAAAATGTGTGGGTCTGTTGAACAAGATAGCTGCAACTTCGTGCTTTAAAAACAGAACATGACTAATATTTAGGAAATTGTATACAACAAACAGTATGGGAAACAGTGCTGAGGCTGGGTAGATAAGAGTCAACAGCTGGAGTCCTTGTGTGCCTGTGCACAACACAAGAAGGGAAGGCAGAGTGCTAAGATGACAGAATGGGAGAAGGATTTAGGCATGCTGTGAAGACCAGTTCCTCATTGCTGTGCCTGGTATGTAATCACAGCTCAGGATCTCACAGACATTATTTTGGCTTTAATGAATCAATACTGGTATATTAATTATTGTCCTGTTCTGTATGTTTTTAGAGATGCCCTCATCAAGATGAAGGATGTTTATGAAAAAAATCCCCAGATGGGAGATCCAAGCAGTTTGCAACCAAAATTAACTGAGACTATGAGCAACATGGACCGTCTTCGGATGGAAATACACAAGAATGAGGTTAGATTCTAAAATAGTTCCTTGGAAAATGTAAATGATAGGTACAATTGTACTTTGCCTTGCAGATTTTAAATACAGCACCTAAAAAACTACTTGATTTAAGAAAATGCTCCTGATACAATTTTTTGTGGGGTGCTGTATTTTCAAGTATGTTTATCTAGCTAGAAGAATGTATGTTATTAAAGATGTAAACTGCTCAGAAGAATATATTGTTATTCACTTACTCTGAATTCACATGTAATTAAAGACTTTTTTTTTCCTTAACACTAGCATGGAGTGTAGGCTAAGCATAAAGGACAGGTTCATGCTTTGTGTGAAGTAATTGTGAGATTTGACATCTGACAGCAGTCTCTGTGTGGCTGTGAACTGTATGCAGTTAAATGCATTTGTTAAATGTGCTGGTTTAGAATCAAGTCTTCTTTGACACCAATATTTGCCTTTTTTCCCCAAGGCCTGGCTCTCTGAAGTTGAAGGTAAAGTAGCAGCCAGAAGCGACAGGCGGCACAGCAGCGATATCAACCACCTCGTCACCCAGGGCCGAGAGAGGTCACTATTCTGTCTCTACTGCTTTCAGATCCTATGCTAGAGTCTACACAGCTCTCTGATGATTAACAGGAGTGATGAGTGTTGCTTATCCTCCCCAAGTGTATGTCCTTCCAAAGGAAAATCTTAACTGGTTCTGACTTCTGGAGGTCACTTCATGCCATTCTGGTACCATATAAAAATAGTCTAATCGAAACACCTGCTCATGAAATAGCAGTGCCTTTGAAACCTGTCTTACTCTATTGCATAAGGCTCACTAGTTTCCCAGGTTCTGTGGGGACAGGTGTGTCAAATTTTTGCTTGTTTTTGTAGCAGAATTCAGTCTAAGCTTTTGCTAGATGAGTTTTTTCAGAAAATCACCTCTGACAGTAATATAAAAACTACTAACAGGAATTCCAAAACAATATCCATGACCTGCCCTTTCTGTGATGCACAGATGTTCTGAGTTTTGAGCTAAAAACTCCTCAGAGTCCTCACGCTCCCATCATTGCATTACAGCCCTGAAGGGAGTTACACAGATGACGCCAACCAGGAAGTTCGTGGCCCACCACAGCAACATGCTCATCCCAACGAGTTTGATGATGAGTTTGAAGATGATGATCCATTACCAGCTATAGGACATTGCAAGGCAATATATCCGTTTGATGGTAAGGTTAACAACGTGCACTGAGATTCTCTGAGTGTAAGGCGTGGATGAAGAGAAGATGGGTAAAATTATTTAAATCAAACTACCTGTATGAGTAACTAATGGCTTAAAAGATCAGTGAAGATGCTTTATAAATTACAATTAATGAGCAGTACTTGTTCTGTTTTAAGAGAAATATTAGCCCAACTATTGAAAAATATTCAGCTTTACAAATTGGGACTAGGAGTTTTTTCTGTAAGTCTATTTGGCCATATGTTCTCTTGCAGAGATTTTTTGTTCTTCCTGTTTATATATAATTTGAAAACTATGCCTTGGGAAAAAGGTTACTTGAAATTCTGTCTGAACAGTGAGACTTCTCTGCCTCTTGTTTTTCCCAGGTCATAATGAAGGCACTCTAGCAATGAAAGAAGGGGAAATTTTGTACATTATTGAGGAGGACAAAGGAGATGGGTGGACAAGAGCTCGAAGACATAATGGAGAGGAAGGCTATGTGCCAACGTCATATATAGATGTAACGCTAGAGAAAAACAGCAAAGGTGCAGTAACCTATATCTAACAGTAAACTGGCAGCTCTCAGTTGTACATTCCCCAGGGAAAATAGTGGAAAAATCGTAAGTTACACAGGCTCATGGAAAGAATTACAATATCAGAAGTCAGCAATGATCTGTTAATACATGGGGACTTAGTTATAGTTTTTTTCAGAGATGACCACATTAAATTATGCATCTCACACTGGTCTGTAATTTTGACCAATGTCTTCTGCTTTCCTGCTTTACAAAGCACTAAATCCAATTCAGCTATTGAACTGAAAAAGACCAGGATTCCTGCTTGTTCTGTAGAATATTTAGTTTTTATAGAGAACTGGAAAAATACTTAAGTTTTAAAGATCTCTAAGATTTACTGTTCCCACTTTTATGACTTAAACTATATTCTTAAAACAGAGATCTTTTTCCTCTAATAACTAACTGAACTCAGTTACTGAAAATTATTAATTTCCTTCCTTAGCAAATTCTTGGCAGCTTTCACGTCTTAAACAGGAAAATGTTTTCTGATTCTGAAAGTTCAACAAAAATACTCAGGAAAAAACATTACGATTAAGAAGGACAGAAAGTCCACTGACCTGCCTATCTCCTTCCTTTTCAGTACTTGTAATGTAGAATGTTCTGTATTGGACATGATGTCACTGTTCTAACTCTAGATACCTCGAACAAACAAAAAGCAATCACATGTAACGCTTGGTGTCTTACTGAAAACTCTCTCTGCTCCTGATAAGGGAATGATTTTATTATTCTTAATCTGTGCCTGTAAGCTAAGTCTTTGAATTGTATTGTGTTTAGTGTGAAGACAATGTCTTAAATGTACAGTAATTCTCCTCATTGTTAAATCACTGAGGATTGGAAACTGCATTGCACAAGTTGATTTCTATTGTTTGTGGAATTAAGTGCAAGGCTAATGTATAGCCACTGAGAATGGCCTGTTAGAACTGAGCACGCTTCTCTGTCTTCTAAAGGCCTTCAGTAACTTTGTTCTTTTCTTTTTCCTCTTGGACTGCAGGTTCCTGAAGCGGGTTTCTGAGAAAATGGGCGAGATCTTGAAGGAGGTTACATGCAGCTGCTGGGGGGGTGGGGGTGGGGAGGGGAGGGGGGCTAGACTGGNGGGGGTGGGGAGGGGAGGGGTGCTAGACTGGGAGGCCCAAGGGAAAAGCTAGTTGCATGAATGCATGCAGACATACATTTAGTAGTCACTAACATCTTAGCATCTCCATATATAGGTAAGGATGTATTACAAAATCTTCAATTTGTGCAGGAAAATAGAGTTCCATTACCAGAGTAAAAAGGCTACTGCTCCTAAAATTGCTTTATCTTCATTGTCCTAGGTTGTCCCAGGTGCACAAACTATATTTTAGCTTGTGCTGTATTTTGATTTTCTCAATTGTGCTCTTTTCCAACTCACTTTTACTGGCAGTCATTTAGAACCCTGTGTCAGTTATCAGTCTGCCTGTGCCACCTCCATGCTCGCCGTTAACCTCCTCCTGCATGCCTAGGACAGTCAGGCATGTTCTGTGTAACACTTTGCCATCATTGCTCGTCTTACTTTGTAACAAATCATTTTCTTTAAATATCTTCAGCACTAGAGTTTCATCCCAGTATCCATGTATGCTGCTATAACAATACCACTGCACCCATCATTACATTCCAGATGTTTGGCATACCTGATAAGAGACCGTAATGTATTTTGTTAATTTGGGGAAATGATGCATCTCGGCTCTAGCCTACAATGCAATCAAGAGAAACTCCTAGAACTGTGGTCCATCTTCAGCCCTTCAGTAACCTGTTGTGAGCACTGACAGCCTGGAGCACAACGAGAGGATTCACCACTGCAAGCTAATGACTGTTTTCAGAAGTCAACCACTTGCCATTCAAATGCTGCCTTAAACTAGAGTGCCTAAATCTGTTGTTTGCCAACACTACCACTTACAGTATCCCACAAAGGGCTTTGTGTCTCAGCTCTTTTCACAGTGCTGCAGCTGCTGAGGTAGCCACGGTAGGTGTTTTCTAGAGCTCTACTTTACTGGATACATGGTGCATCCATGAGTTTTATACATTGAAACGTGTATCTCTTCATTTGACTTTAATATTTTTTTAAAATATTTTTATGGAAACTGTCTTTTCGTTTTTCACTATGAAGTTCCAATTTCAATTACTGCAGTGCTAGTCCATTTCCAGGTGATGCTTCATTGTATGGACCAGTTGACATTTGAGTGATACTTCGTAATGATCTTTGTGCACTTTTACTTGTAAACAATTGAAATTTGGATATGTTTATACGTGTAAATATAGTTGTCTGCAGTGCCCCTATTGCTTATGTTGTCTTGCCTCCCATTTGTGGTTCTATTAATAAATACATCATATCTGATTGATTAGGGTGATAAGAATTAGACTAGAGATATTGGGGGGAGGGATACTTACATCAACACAAGCTTGTCAACCCAGCCACCTGCTGTTGTCAGTGTATTACGGAATAATAATTAAAACATCCTGTTTTTCTGGGGTCAGAAGCAATATGTGGATGCAGCAGTGCTGGATTCTTTTTCATTTCAGTGTTATTAGGAACTGTACTACCAGTAAAATTGAATTTGCGTGACTTGTGTAGAGGTTTATTCCTTTTGTTATGTATACCACTATTACACAGCTTGACCTAGTGTACTATGGGGCCTATTAAACTCTAAAGTTTAGATTTTTGGAGCTTGTATACAGGGTTATTTATATAATAATGTGACATTACGCAATACTGACAAAACTACATAGGTAGTTTTTTGGATTTGGGGTTTTCGGGGGGCGTTTGTTGGGATTGGGGTTGGGATTTTTTCCTTTTTTTCATTTTTAAAATCTAGTGCTTTTTTATTTTGGAGAAAACTCAATGATTCTTGTGGGTCCCTTCCAGCCCAGAATACTCTGTGATTCTGTAATTCTGTGAAGAGGAGGAAATGTGATCTGTGTATTTTCTGGTAAAGGGCCTGTGGTCTGCCTGGCTAACAGCCTTGCTGGTCAGTAATAACACTTCCTGGTAAAAGACTAAATGTTCTTTTCACACTACTGTTTGTTTTTCTAAAAACCAGGGTTTGCTTCCTTTGGAGGCAGGTTGCTTTCAAGAGGGATAGTGCAACTGGTATGAGGGTTATTAAACATAGGAAAAAGCATTTGTACTTGCACAGCTTATAAATTACTTATTCTAAAATTCTGAACGTGAGTTGTCTTAAAGAATCAGACATTTTCCAGTAATTTTTTAATCCTTTTTTGTGCACATGTTGATTTCCTAAATGTTAAATGCTTTGTTTAAAAATAGTGTTCTCTGTTGAGAATATTTTCATGGAATAAAAAAAAAATCTTTTCATGGTCTAAGTTATTAGTTTCCCCATTTGTCTTCTGTTAAGAGTGACAGGCAGACTTTCAGTATGAGGTCTGTAAACTCATGTTCTGGTGGTAGAAACCGCTGCTGTAATTGTAGATGGGAGGAACAGATTCTGGGGTTGGTTTTGTCGTCATCCTCCTCCAATACTTCCAGCGCTCTAAGTAACATCTCACTCCAGAAACAGGCTTACTGACAAGCACATGGAGCTCTGACTGTAGTTCTTACTTAAATATTTGTACAACTTTGAGGACAACCGTTACACACCAATTCTCTATGTGACAAAGGGGGATTTGCTGCTAAGACTCTGTTTGTATAATAAAGTCTCTGCATGCTGATTTCCTATAAAAAGTGGTAACACCTCATGCTCTGCCTTTATCTAAAGAAGAAGTACTTACCAAAGTGATTCACCTCAGTAAATGAAGCAAGTTTAATACATACATACATCCACCTTTACTCATGTCAGAAAGCATTTTAATTACCTGGATTGTTTGTTTTTCCCATTTCATCATTCATTCCTGGCAGCGTAGCTGTTGTGCAGGCTCCAGCAAAAGCTGAAGTACTACAGATGCTGTCTTAAAAAAAAGGGGAAGTTGTCCCAACACATACACAAACTAATTTTTTAGTCTCATGGGCACAGTGATGTTTTAGCCTTCTGGTTACAGATAAAGGATCAGTTCTGCACCTTGCAGTGTTTTTGTGATCTGTAAATATGCAAATTATTTTGCAAAAAGATACAATTCACAATTCTATCTACAGTGTTTTTTATATTCATTAAAAGAATATTATACAACAAATTTTCTGCCATGTCAGATACTTAATCTATCATTTTATTTACACTATTTGCTTCATCTTTGCAACTCTGGGGAAATAAAGGGATAACCTAACTGTTTAAAGGGATCAGTAAATGACTTGGTGACACGGTAAATAAATAATTTGTTTAGAAATCAGTAGTTTTAAAACAAGTGTGCATTGTGCAGTTAAAAGTTCTAAACATCTTGTGAAATGCAAGAAGTTTGTGCAGTATCAAATTGCCAGAAGAATGCTAAGGTTATTTCAAGTATATCACTTAAATAGTGTTTCCAGTCTTATATACTTAATTGTTCCACCAGCTTCACTGCAGGAGGTTCCAGTTTTCGGGAAAGTGCAGTTAAGATACGGGTGAATTTCTCGTATCTTTCACTTTGATTAACTTGTGCTCCTTTGCTGCCCCAGAGCAATCTCATTTGAAATTCTGTCTTGAAGATTTCACTCAGCTCTTCATCTGGCTGGAAACCTAGCAAGTAAAAAGAATCCCACAGTATCAGCATCAGGCAAATTCTTTTATTCTGTAGGAATGGGTTTTAAGCTGTCTCCTCCCCAAATAAGCTGTAGTGTGCTGAGTTCCTTTTGCACAATGATTGTAACAAGCTAGTAAAAGAGTGAAAATTCTTTCCAGTTTTGACATTCTAGTAGCACACAGATGGCTCTAAGGACACTGGGACAAGCTATCCTTTGCTCAGTTCTAATGGCCTAGAATTGTCACTATAGTCAGACCTTAAATATAATTATTGACTTATACATGCTGCCTGCAGAAATTACTGTATTTCTCCCCACTCCCTTAACTTTTCCACTGCAAGTTTAAAAAATAAAGTCACATTATTAACATGTTGCTGCTTTCTGGCTGTAAGTGGTCAGGATCTTAGTGCTGCAACTGGCACTGTTGTAAAGAATCCTAGGGTGGTATTTTAGTTATAATAATCAGAGTAAGAATTTCAGATTGTACAGAAGACAGGAAGTTATCCTCAGTCTTTACTGTACTTCTGTTCAGTTGCCAGAAGGGTCAGCGTATTGAGTCATGAGAACTTTGAGTATGTTTAGCAAAAACGCTTGCTGGAGAGCTGAAGTGATGAGTAATTTACTGTCTCCTTTTAAACAATATTAATGTTGTCCTCAGACTGAGTTTCCTGCAGGACATTTGCTGCTATCTCAGCTCCTGCCAAAGAGGTGAATTTCTCTCTCTGACTTCCAGGGGCACTTGGGCAGCCACACAAGCCCCAGCTGTGTTGCAGTGCAGCAGTTTCTCTTACCCTGCAGCAGCCGCTCTGCCGTCAGGCGAAACATCTCGGCGCTCTGGGCGATCAGGCGAGCGGTGCTCAGGTGCCTGAGCATTATTTCACCACTTTGATCACTGCTTTCCCACAGCTCCACGCCCTCAAAAACAACAGCCTGGCGCTCCATCAAGGTAACCAGAGGCATCAGCAGTGGCACTGTTATGTTGTTCTGTGGAGCACTGATAGTTTCTGGAATACAGTAACAGTCATACCCTATGTCTCGTATAATATCAAAGAAGGTATCGTAACTGCAGTGTTCTTTTTTTAAGTTGGAAACTACTATTTGTCTTCCATCTTTCAAATGGAAGGCAGTCTCAAAAAACTTACCTCAAATATATCTGTCCTACCAGTTTCCAGTGAACTGGTTGGGAAAGAAGACCAAGAGAAATCAGTGTTGGAAAGCTGTATTTGCCACAGGGCAATGCTCTGCTGCATTACTAGACAGTGGCACAGAGATTTTAAAAACATTTTTTTAAACAGAGATATTTAAAATGTTTTCAAAATCGCTCATTCCAATTAAAAACAGCCATGAGGCTAAAAAGTTCTCACTGTCTACCCATTCTCTTGGAGAAATGTTCTGAGAAATTATTTTCTCAGCCTTGCACCCCTTTAGAAACTAGAGCTGCAAAGAATATGGCACAGGGGCACCTACTGTAACCAGAAGAATTACCTAACCCATTCTTTTTATTTGAGGATTCTTCCTCTGATCCAAGACAAAGCAAATAAGAAGCAAAATCTGCCAGAATTAACTCCTGTGTGAAGAAAGAGATTTTTTTTCCCTGTCTTTGAGGCAAGATGATGCAATGTGTCCATTTCTGCTCTATACAGAGGAAGTATGGATGTGGGAAGAATGTTACATTCTGCAGGGATACAGGCACACAAATGCATACTGACGTTTGGCTGGCAGACTGTTTGCTTCTATGCATTATCATATGGCATTATACAAGTTTACATAGTCATTGTAACATACAATGCACAGCTCTGGAAAGCCTCATCTCCCCACACAGGAAATCAGCAGGGGGAGGGTTAAAATGCTGAACAAAAACCAGTGTCACTCATACTCACTAGTCCACTCATCTTGTCCTTCATGCAAAGCTTTGCAAGATGGTTTCAGCTGTTTTTCATACATAATGGCAGTCTGGGTATAGCAATGTCTTAGAGCAGTCCAGGTTTGTTCTAATCTACTGACCTGTTCATGCAAAATAGAGAATACCCATTATTGACTCCACAGCAATGTGCAGTAAAAGTAGTCACAGAATCGTAGAGTAGTCATGAGCTCTCTGTTCTGATGTTCTTCCTAGTCTTGAAGAAATTGCTCAAATTAAATTAAAGATTCCATCAAACAACTCCACATTTAGGAACATAAAGAGAAACAGATTTTTACCTGTGGCATTTCCAGTGCTTTCATAATGGCAGAAAATCCATATAAATCCCCTAGTGACTCCTTCAATTCCACGGCAACTTGGATGATCCTGTTTAATGTTGCTGCTCTATCTTCTACATTTCCTGTGCAACCCAAGATATCAACAGCTATTCCTATTGCCATGGTATTGTGCCTGTAAGTGAAACAATTTATGCGACTGATTACAAATTATTACATTTACATGTGTTCAAACAAGATCAGCTCAAAGGTGTATTTCTGTCTTGGTGTGCCCAGCAAACTTAGTCTTACCAACATCCTTGCAGAGATATTTAAAATGTCATATGGAATATATACACACAGGCTTTAAATTAATGTTTTAATAAATTCTCCTGAGATGCTACTAACTATAGAGAATTCTGCTCAAGCAATGAATGAATGAACACTTTTGGGAAAATTGCTCCAATTCCCTTTGTCTTCCACATTCAAATCCTGTGAACCCCTCCCCCCCCCCCCCCCCAAGATCTCAGCAAACTGCTGAAATATGAAGCAGAAAGTGTAGATCATACCACCCTAAGTGCTCCCTCTTAACTTGTGCAGAGGTTTTCCAGAAAGCTTTGCTGATAATTTTTTATTTTGTTAGATCCTCTAACCTCTTGCCACGTGCAGAAGGATGCTACCTTTCAGTCTCCTCCACACACACATGCTCAGATAGATTATATGTCCCCTGAATTTAAGTTTACTTGAGCTTGTAAAGGAGAGCTGATGGTGTTCAGCTGTTCCAAGGACCCTGCTTTCAACACCCTTCCCCTTTCACTGTAATACGTGTGACAGTTGTCTTATGACCTTAAGGAACCTTTTCCTATGCAAAAGGAATTTACACACCATCTCACTAAATAACCTGCACATGTGAATTTAGGGAACATGCAGGAGAACATTCCTGGAGGACATGAGAAGGGCAGGGCAGCCACGCTCCAAGCGTCTGGCCATCTGCCCTGGGAATGAGGAACAGGAACATTTACCTCTCGATCAGGTCAAGGCGCAGCTGATGTCCATATGGCAAGGTGATCAGTTCAAGACCAGAGTTCCCTCCCATATTCCTCCTCATCTCTTCAGAAACTTCTACTATCCTTGCCACCTGTCAAGTGCAAAAAACTCTGCATGAATTTTGAAACGAACATTCTTCAAAGAAAACAAAACCATTAGCCACATAGAAGTCCTCCAGGTAAGTGCATGGCATACAGAGCTACGTGCACAGCATGCAATATTATAATACAGGCATCAAAGAAAAACTTAAACTTGTGCATGTTCAGTGCCTTACACAAAAAAGCCAAGGAAATTTTTTTTACATGATACAGCCATCAGAAAACATAAAAGGTGTGACCAAAATACTTTTATCAAAATCCATCCTCTGCTTCCAGAAAGAGATTACTATGTGAGTTCCAGGAAATGTAGTGCTCTCTCAGCCTGATCCTTGTCAGAGAGGCACTGTTCTTTGCCTTAAGGACATACACACTTGCTTTGCCTTTTTCCTTTCTAAAAAAACTACTGCTCAGAACGTTTTTGGTTACTCTACAGGGCCCTAAAGATGAATTGGGTTAATAAAGATGAATTAAGAAAAGGACTAAGGAGGACACAATGTTGAGTGCCTAATGAAGTCAGTGTGTGAAAGCTGACACTCATCAATTCATCTTTGCTTTTCAAACATTGTATTAGCTACTGGTTTTCTCAATAACAATTATAACCACTAATAATAAGCAAAACCACATTAATATGATGGTGTAAGATTATCTGCTGGTTTAAGGCCTGTATGTTAACACATTTACAAACCAATGTGCCTGCAATTTTCTGATACACCCATCCGCACGCATTTTTGGCTGTGCAAGCAATCTGGGCTGCACAACAAGCCTCACCAGTACAAAAGAGCACTGTAGAAAAACCTGTTTCACTTCTAGAGACGAAGGAGGGATATGAAGGCCCTGGAGACACTGATTGCTATTCCATCACAGGTATGCAAGTGGCAAATACTCACCTCATCACTTACCATATGGGCGATTCTTCATTAGAAATGTCATTATTTAAAAGGCAAACTGAACTACTGATGATACACAGAAGACGTATGCTCTTTAGCCTGGGATCTTAGTACAAAGCATCCATTCTGGCCCAATTCACATGCCAATCTCATTGCATCATGCAGTTCTTATCAGTGCAGTCTATGCAACAAGGTGCCAGTGAATGACAGGCACTGGCTCAGCACTCGGAGGTGAACATTAAATACACTTCTCTACCTGTCCCAGCTAGTTACTGTTCCTGCTCCAAAATCCAAAAATCTGTTTCTGCAAAGCCCTCCAATGATTCGTAATTCATTCCAGCAGGCTAGCTGGTTCCTTAGCTCCATTGCAAAGTTTACAGTATTCAAGGAGTCCAATAATGAGCTAATTGAATATAATATATACATACATACATATAAACTTATTACTTTTCTAAGGCATGCATATCTTATGCCTTCAAGCAACATACTCTTTAACAATATATTAAAGATAATTTAGTTATTAGGTTGACAGAAGGAAGGAAAAAGTGAATTTTGGAACTAAAATGTTAGAGAATGCTGTCAATACTCTTGGAACCACTGTAAAGAAGCCTCACTCTATGACTTCTGAGAAGAGCAAGCAGGTGTGAAGCTGAGTTTTTCTTAGTCACCTTGTCTGCATGAGGTCTCACTTAGCTGCAGCCAGCAGTGGTACTGAGGAGAGAAAAAGCTGTGTTTGCTGTTGGCAGGCCCCCAGCGGCTGGCAGGACTCACACACTTGGCTGCTCCAGGGACTTGTCCCTCCTCAGACCTACAGTGTCTGTGAGAGCAGCAGCACCCGCAGAGTGCTACAGATGTGCTGCTTCTGCAGCATCACCACTCCCACTTCCTGCCTGTCTGCAATGGAGTTGCCCAGTAAGTAGCCATATGTTTTGCTTCTCAAACTGTTCTTAAAAAAACTAAACCCACCAAAGCCCAACAAAGCCTGGGGGGTTAGATACCCACCGTACCATTTAGTTCCTGTAGCTGCTCTGCAGCAGGTACAGCACTCAGTCATGCCAGCAAAGTGGTGCAGATTTAACTGCAGTTACATTTCTTTCATTACACAAAATTATCATCTCATTAGGAGATGACTCTTCTGTCTTTCTGATCCATTAGCTGATCACCAAGCCCTGGCAGCTGACCAAAGTCTGCAATGTGAAAAATAGTTCTTTGTGTTTTTTACATCTTTCTAAGCAATTCCACTTAGAGCACAGTTCTCTCACAGGAGAGAAGAGCACAAGTCCTGATAGCTATTTTCCCACACCACCTATACAGCTGTAAGAGAGGAACTCAAACATTAGAAGAGCAGCTGGTTTTAGAAGTTTAAATATATTTTGTTCCATTGAGCATTGTTTATAATGGCCATGTGGCAACCAGGTAAGGTCTGTCTGCTCTTTGCCCTAACGAGCTATTTCCTGTTGTGAGCAGCTCTTCCCACAGTGTTTTACGCACAGAGAGCTCTTCCTCCCAAACAGGAGACAGGCTGAATCACAGATATGCAGCAACTGATAGGAGATGTAAAAGACATATGGGACATCGAGAATTTGAGTCTCAAGTCAAGCATGATGAGAGACCATTAGTCTAAAGAGTTTGTGAACATTCTTATTCTTCAAATGGAAAACAAACACCTAAAAATTCCTACAAGTAATATAAATATTAGATTATGTGCAAATCTACTCATTATTCTTTTCATATCAGTTCTTTAAAAAGTCTTATCTGGAACAATATAAAATAAAATGCATGATTTTTTTTACCTTGCAGTCCATTCTAAGAATATGCTGTGCAATAATCTTTGGGTTATTGTTGGTGAAAAGCTCCTTAACTCTTCTTAACATTGATGTTTCCAGTGGCTTGTTTTCAGGAGGAAGTAGTTTGGATTCAAAATCATTTGGTTTAAAACTAGACACCATCTCATAAACAGGTGCAGAAAAGATGCTGTCTTCTTCAGCCACCTGAGTTGATGCTTCTGACGGATCTGCAGAGTTAATTGTAGGATCATCGTCAAGGATCAGATAGCTGGTCTCGGAGTTCCTGAATGTCCCCGTCTCCTTTCGTGTCAGATGTTCCACATAGCTGTTTTTCTGACATAAGTGTTGTTTTGTTGCTGTAGGATGTCTGGCAGGGTTTAGTTCACAATAGTGTCCTTCAGAACTGTGGGAAGCCAAAGGAGAATCTGGGGGCTTCATCAGGGGTGCTTTGCTGGGTTTAGGTGGAGGCTTTGGACAGAGCTGACTGTCTGATCCTCGAAGAGCTTCCCCTAGCTGTGACTCTGAGGTCACTTTCTGAACAACCGTGGGGCTTAGAGATGGTTCACTGCCTGTTCTAAAGGCAGGTGAGCTTGGACAGGAGTTTGTGTCTGCTTCAGGTAATCGACACGGATGTCTTGAACCTGCAGGGGAAAACAGCATTTTAGAAGGCCAAAATACAATTCCTGGTGCCTATCCCAGGGTTCATCTCCTAATGCTATTTCCTAAGGAAAATATTGTCATATCATGTCAATTATTTACTGGCAAAATTGCATATTTTGAGGAATGACCTAGCCAGGAAATTCCATTCACTTACTGATCCTCCCAAAATCCCAAATACATGGAACAGCTGCACCATAGTATTATTCTGTGGTAATGCTGACAATGATTCCAGTCTCTGCTGCATACATAGGCTATTCTGTCAGAGCTGGAGAGCCTCCATTGCTTGGAGTAGGAGGTTTCTTTGTAACCTGATCTAGCCTATAAAAACAGCAACTTCGAGCCACACCACATAAAAGATGAGTCATTTCTGAGAACAACAAGTTTGAGATGAAAGCAAAACTTCCCAAAGTCAAGCCTGAACCTGAAATAAGGTATGGAAGGAATGACTTTCAGGAATGCTAATCTTTTTGTGAAACAGAACTAGTTTGAAGAGCTGGAGAAACACATCCATGTACTTCTAGGTATTTATGCCTCATCCTGTACCCACTGCATACGCAAACCTTAGCATCCGATAATAAACTTTTGTCAGAAAGACATGAGTGAAACAAGTCAGTTCTTGTCAAGCACAAGTGAGGAAAGGTAATACCATGAAAGAAGATATTAATGCCAACTACAGCTGTCATTTTTTTGGTGTGGAAGCCTGCTGAATTGTGTGCTAAGGTTCTCAACTAGCTGGTGCATTGTAAACAAAAATCCTGCTCCAGTGACTTGAAGAGCAAGCAGTGTGCTAACAGCTTACAGTGGCCATTAAATATAACTGTACTTACAGTACTCAGAACATTCAGCAGTCTCACTTTGGGCTGAAGGGTAACAGATCACCCGGACACACACCGATTCTAAGTATGAAACTTCTAATTACAAAACATACCTATTAGCAGATAGCTCTCTGACTGGTGAGCCTTTAAAGGAAATCTTTTCTCCAGAACATGATCCAAACTAGCTGGCTGGCTACCACTTTTTTCTTTGTTTCTAGGATAAACAAAAATGCAAACAAAAACATATCAATATATGCAACAATTAAGATAACATATTTAACTGCCAGAATATATCATAACCAGTGCAAGGATCATTAGCATTCCACTTGGGCAGCTTATAATAATAAAAGGTACTTTATTCAACCATAAACTACTGTTGTAGTGGCAGTGAAATGGGCTATCCCTGTGTCACCCTGCAGCATTTATGAAAGTATTTCTTTGAACATTTAGACTTTCTAATGGAACATTTGATTTGGACACTGAAATTAGGATCCATTATCCCACACTTGGTGTTTTTATTTCAGGAGTCAACAGTGGAAAACCAGACTTCTCTGGAGCAGCAGTAAGATGTTATTTTAATCCTTTGTCTTACATGGTCAAGATTTGCCAAGCTACTATTGTGCTTCCAGAGTCAACATTTGCTCTCACTTTGTGGATTTGCCAATCCTTTCCTAAAAACCCTCATGCCTAGTCTTCCATCTCAAATCAGAGTGAAAATTCACATCACCTTCATCAGGAGCTGACACACTTACTTCATTTCCTTCCATAAGGACAGCAAAATTAAGGTACCTCAAAAGATTTCCTCTGGGTATGCTCTGCTCCGGGGATTGCATGCTGGATATACCGAGACTCAGCCTTTTTGCAGTTTCTGTTTTTCCTTCAGGGGTGCTTGGCTCTTTTTGCTGGACTGGAGCTACACCATATTTTTCTTCTAGACACCTGAGAGGCACAGTCCTGTTGATAGGCTGAAAAATAATTGCTCCACTCTGTTTTGATATTGGTGTGCGATTCCCAACATAGTATCTAACTAAGCCAGGGATGGTGTCAAAACTTTCCAGTTCAAACTGATACTGAACACGACAGTAGGCTTCATTGAGTCTTAGAACTGTTTTGTTGATTTTAAAATGCTGAGGGGTATTTTTCCACTGACAGGTAAGAACAAAGTTCCCAAGGCTGGAGAGAGAATCCCTAATCAGAAAATCTCCATCTCTCTGAACTAGGCCTTCTGCCACCTTTGAGGAAAAAGAAGTATACAAAAAATTACTTTCAGAATCAGAAAACAATACATAACAACAAAATATTCTTAAACACAGGAATTAATTTGGCTGCTCTGGGAGGACAGACAAAGCCACAAATACAAAGCAAAGCATGAAGTGTGGTAGAAGAATGATGTCTCCAATTTTAAATTAAAAGCTCATCCCACAACAGAGATCTGGAAGGGCTTCTTGGAAGGAACCAGCAGCCAGAAGCTGACCCACTTTTGCATGCATAGTTTTTCTAGTTTGCTAATAGAAAATAAGGCATGAAAGGAAAGCAGTGACCCAGGATTTTAAGTTTAAAGCATCTGAATATAGAGTCACACTGAAGTTTAGAAGCCATTAATACAAGATCCTGGATTTTGCCCGTTCATTGCTACCTTACATGACAGAAGCTTTCATTTTTTATTCTTTGTGAACACTTCATGTGGATACTACAGAGTAGGAAGAGCCAGAGACATCTAGTTTTTCTGAGTCAGTCCTTTCACGTGAGGAAAACAACGCTAAGAGCCGAGGGCTGCGTTGGCGGCCGCTGAGCCGGCCCTGCCCCGGGGCTGAGCGAGGCCCGCAGGGGGAGCTCCAGCGGCTCCGCAAGCTCCGATCCTGCCTCAGCCTTAGCACGATCGTAACCGCGTTTGTAAGGATCGAAATTTAACTGATTGCATTGATTTTGTTCCGGTTTTCCTCTCCCCCAGGTTCCAAGCGCAAGAAAGAAAGTAAACAACATTTTAACTTTCGTTATAAATACTGAACCAAATTAATGTCATTGCGTCTAAATAGTATGTGGGCATAGTATTCTCATATAAAGCTTAAATTCCATTTCCAGATTTATTCAGTGCACAAAAATCCTGAAATATACGCCTTTTCCACCAGGTTCGCCCTGAATCCTTCCTCGGCCTCATTTTATGCCAAGCTGTGATAAATACCATAGCTTTCATACAAATAAGGCATTATGTTCCTACTAAAGTAATTCAGGTATCAGACTTGAGTACAGCACTTCAGTGAAATTCTGCTTGTCTATAAAGGCCCAAAGCACATTTGGGAATGCAAGGACCACGTACCTGCCGAGGAATACGTCCGTGGTACCAGGCATGGCTACGCAAGTCTTCACTGCTCAGCTGTAGTTCTTCCTCTAACTCCTTCTTCAGTTTTTCCGGGCTGTTGTCCATAACTTGCCTCTCCCTAGAAAACTGCAATAAAAGATTAAAAGCTCCAACTGTGCCAAGTTTAGTGATTAACATTTTACCTGGGTTATAACTTCCATCATATGACCTGCACTGGAATGCAGGTGCTGCTTTCAGCAGGCTGGCTTGGCTTTGCTCTCTAGATGGTATTTGCAAACCCCAGCATTCTGTGAGATAACATGTGATTGTTCTACATTGAGCAGAACGGAGCAAAGTGTTCTGTCTGTACACCAATCTAACAATGACACACCTACAAAGTCCCTTCTCTTACTTCCTCTTTCCAATACGAATTCTAACTATATCCAAAAAAATGGAGCTGGACCCAAATGTCCTGCTCCAATATTCTTTCTCCTGTTTAAATTTCCATTTTAAATTTCAATTCTTTATCACCAGCCCCTTTTGAACCCCTCTAGTTAAGAACATTCCAAATGCATCAAGACAGGCTAATCTGGATACACTTAGTAGTTCAATATTTCTGTTGCACTAAATTGGCCAAAGTAAAATTTCCATTTTAAAGGGCTTAGTCCTAATGGTCACTAAATCTGTTCCCTTCCTAAAGGACAAAAGCTCTTGTTGCCCCTTAGCACGAAAGGCATGAGTTTTGCTTGAAGATATCTTCATCACCACTATACAACTACTGTAAGATTTTCTGGAATAGTTCTGTCTTTAGCCTTTCTTGGAGCACAGCTTTCATGCTGGCCCACTCCGGGTCACTGGTCCTTATGGATGCAGTGTTGCTCACAGGGAGGTGCAGTATTGTCTCTGGAGTAGCCATGTACTCTTTCATAAGAACTCAGAGCAGAGAAGTACTTTGGACTTCTTTCATTCTCCAAGGGCTGGGACTCCAGCCCATCTTTGTTGTGCTGAAGAGTTTCAAAAGCCTGGGAACATGTTCTACACTGATCAAAGAATCAGAGTATACCCTCTCTTCAGAGAAAGACCAATTAAAAAAAAAAAAAGAGAAGGATAAGGAGAGAGAGAGGGGGCCTCCAGCTGGTGCAGAGACTAAAATGTAGCATTTTGCTCTGATGCATTACAGATTTTTTTCTTAGTTCTGGATATGAGCCAAAGCTCATGGGTTCCTTTAACTGACACACTGATGTAAATAAGGAACACATGCAATATTTAAAAAATAACTGGGAAGGCTTGCCCACCAAATCCTGTTCTTTCCATGAACACTGCTTTCTATAGCTTTTTCTTCTTCACATTGAATACTCACAGCACCTAACCATGGGAGCAGGTGGCACACATTTAACACTTCTTTCAACAATCCTCCCTGCAATTTCAGGCAGACTGAATTACAACAGATTACCAGACAGCAGATTTTTGGTGGAATAATGCCAGAGGAGGCATCCTGCTGCCAAGACAATTTAAACATGCTGGGAGCCCAGAGAAATTCTGAGATAAATTCTCCTCTTCTCTCTGATTTTCTCAGAGAAAACTAAGGCTTCTCTTAGACAAACATTAACAGCTACCATGGAAAGGCAGAATATAAAAACAACCTGGTAAAGAATCACTTTTCACCTTAGTTACCCTTCTGTGAACAAGAATAGGGTGTTATTAATCCATACAGATCTGGTTCAAAATGGACAGGCATTTTCATCAAGGAGTAAATTCTTTGTGCTTTTGTACATAAAGGTTTTGCATCAACTCCTTCCAAGCTTTATGAGAAGTCTGTGTAGGAAGAAACCATGCCACAAAAAAAAAGATAACCTTCACTGAAAGGGCTCATTCATAAACCCATGTACAACATAAAGAGGTGAAGTTACTGGATGTACAAGGAGTCCCGGAAGAAGCTTGATGAGGACTGAAGTCCAAAAGCATACTGAAGGGTCAAAACATAATCAGGGAAGGCCAAAAATCCCCGCTCCACTACAAACCCTTGTGACCTATCTGACCAGCACAGGTGAAGGACCTCTGGCACACGCCTACCACTTGTATTTCCCAACTGAAACGGCTGGGAACCCATTTAAAGCTGACTGGCAATGATTCTAAAATTAACAACCCTGTCACCGCCACATCTTAGAGAATGACAGCAAGTATTACAGCATCTATGTAAGCTGAAGGTAGAGTGAAGAGCACACAAACTGAGCTGAGGCTTTTCAAGAGCACCTTTTCCCCTGACTACACAAGGAAGTGGCTGGAGAACTTTTAAAATACCCCCTGCAGGGTAAACAAAGGCATCCCGCTGCGGTGGTGTAACAAGCTCTTGAAGTCATAGTGGTGTGTTTGCTGATCTTCTGAGAGGAACTACTACCTTAATGTGAATTGTATTTAAGGTTTCAAAAGATGCTTTTGACTGAATAGGGATCTTAAAGAACCCAAAGCTATTATAGAAACTGTTACCATCATTCTGAAAGCATCTCACTGTAGCTCAGTAGTAGGCAGAGCTATTGTAAATAGAACAAACTACAAAGGTAATAACTGAATTTGCTTAGCAGAGTTATACTTTTAGCCAACAAAAAGAACTACAGGTCTTTACCAAAGACCTATATAGGATGAAACGGACTAATTTCATCCCTGGTACTGACATGAATCATCTTAAAAATACCAGGATGATCCACTTAGAGATACACATTACTTACAAATACAGCATAGAAACCTAGAATTTCTTCTGGTGGTTGATTGGATTTTCCATTACTCAAATGAAGTTAATGAGACACACACTGCACTTGAATGACATCTAACAGCACAGCAAGAACAACATTTACGGAATCCAAACCAACTAAATTTTTAACATTCATAATTATTGGTTTATTAAAAATCCTCTCCGCCATGGTCCACCATATGGAATATACTCTGATTGCCAGAGAGGTCAGACATCTCCTGAGATGAAGCAAACATGCTTAAACAATCTTTGTGCAACCCAGAACTTAGTGACAGAACTCCAGTGGCTACCACAAATCCAGGATACACAAGGGGAAAACTGCCGTGGTAAGCAAGTTTAGTAATAGAGTATCTTCCTGGACAGTGTTTTGTTCACTGAGATTGATTCCTTATAGAACCTGTGGTGACTGATGAACTGTTGGTATTCTCACCAGCCCACACCTTTCTATGCTAAACACTACACCCAAGGCCTCTGCTCTCCAAGAATCTCTGCATCCACTGAACTTCACATCATGCACGGCTCAAAAATCTCTCCAGGCACAGCCTGTGCAAACACATTAGCCTGTAAATAAAGAAGACGGAAGGCTTACAACAATTCTCAGCTGTGCCAGGGGGCTTGCTTTCAAAAGAAAAGGTGACTTATTCCACACAACATGATGCAGATACTTCAGCCTCATTTCCCAATAGCACCCAAAAGTTAATGGGCAGCAACGGTAGGATGTAAATTTGTACTAACTTGACAAACCTTCATTTAGTAGCATGTCCTTGTTTTATTTCTTTACCTAAGACACTTTGTTGGCTCCTACTCAATGACAGCAAGAAAGCTGAAATAACATTTACAGCTAGGTAGTGAAGTGGATGGTAAAAAGAAATTTAAAAATAACCTAGGGAGAAATTAAAGACTTCCATGTATTCTGCAACAAAACATGGGAAGCTTCCAGTTTAAATACTTTGAGATCTTTATTACCAACAACCCTGTCAGATATCCCTGGAATATAAAAGCATATCAAATCAGCAGAACTGTTTTCAAATACAGATGTTTTTCCTGACCTACAAAGAACTCCCCGTAAATATGTGCTTTCCAGAACTGTTTGTTCACATTTTAGTTGCATTGTTTCCAGTCTTGGTGCTATTTTAAGGTATTTCTGTCATGATAAGTTTTTGTGAACAGGTCATTAAAATAAAAATATACACCTACCTAGCAATACAACATTATCAACCTCTGGCAAAAGCCCTCAATCCTCCTTACGTGCCCTATGGAAAACCTAGAGAGCCAAGACTTTAGAAGGAGGGAAAAAATTTCAGTCAGTAGTTATTGCAGTGTTTTTAATAAACAAAGAAGCTCCATGGAAGTTTATTATATTTCACAAAGGATTTCTACTTCAGGGCCATTGAACTAATAGCAAACTGTGCTTACAGATGTAACAAGCTATCCTTGATGTTCCAAATTATTTTACTTCTTTTTTTTTCCCAGTCAAATGTTAATTTAGCATACCAAAACCTGGAAAATATCAAAGCTTAAGGAAATAAAACATCAAAATATTATCTAATTTAGGGTAAATTTGAAGAGGACTTGACCTACCTACCACAATATGCTGTACCTCTGAAATTTGTGAATCTATTTTAATGAGAATTTTTCACAATAATCTGCTGTTTATGCATCCAAGGCATTACTTTCTTGTGAATGTTTGGCACTCTCCAAAGGAAACTTGCTATATCAAGCTCTTGTGTCAACCATCCTAATGGAATTTATCACATTTGGTTGTGCTGAATAATCTACTCTATGAGGTTGGTAGTAAACAAAAGTCCCACAGTTATTTCTGTATTGTTATTAATTAATTCCTCTCTAAGGTGATGGTGTGTTTGGTTTATTGTTTTGGGGTTTTTGTTTGGTTGTGGGTTTTTTTCTTTTTCTTCTATTTTTTTTTCTAAAACAATTTGAATCATGAGGGAAACACTTAATTTTAGACACTGTTTAGAAGTGGTCCAAAATCCGTTATGCTAGATCCCCTCATTCAGTTCAGAAAAAGCCAAAATTCACATAATCTCTCTTTGTATCCTTCTGGCAAAGCATTATTTACGCAAAACACAGCCATGGACGGTTACAGGTACAAGACTAAAGGGGGCCACATTTCCATCCAATCTCAATTACTTCCTGGTGCTTTGCACAGCTCTGCCAGGTGATAGTTAAATGAGCCCAGCAGGCAGCCTTGGAACCACCTGATTTCCTGTTGCCTTGAAGGTTTCAAGAAAAAAAGAAAAAGAGAAGAGATGGTTATTAGGGATAAATGAGAACAGCTTTGTGAAAACTGAAGCGTGATCTGACTGAGGAAGAAAGCCAAACCCACACCTTTCCCAAACTTTTAGTACTTTGCCTAAAGTTTTAATAAATGTACTGAATCCATCTAAACCAAACCTATCCCAAGCTTCTCACAAATCCATCTTTTCTCCAACACTGGAGGCCTGGTATGTTTGCCTAAGTACACCATGAATGCTGAACTGAGACTTTCTGACCATGTAAGATCACTAGTTCCTACAGAGTCTCCAAACAAATGAGGAGGTGGGAGAAACTTTGTGATTAATCAAAAACTTAAATTTTGTGAGATTTACACAGCTTTGAGCAAAGTGGATAATTTAACAGAAAGACCAATCAACAGAAAATATGAAGGCAGCGAGGACAGGAAATACCAAGAGGGAAGATGTGAAACAAGAAAGAAGGGAGAGGACACACAGACACAGGACACCAAAAACATCTGGAAAAGTGAAAAAAATTGAAATTCCTCTAATTCCAAGCCACTAGAGAGCAATCAACTTTGACAATAAAATGTTCATTTTCTGTATGAACAAGTTCCAATTCTGGATCAAGATATAATTCAGCGGCTGCAGAGATGCCCTCAGTCTTTAATCCTGTGCCCTTGTGATCCTAATCAGACTACCCATCTGGCACTACAAATACAAGCATTTTAAAATATAGTTACATGAATTTATAATATGTTTTAATGAGTACAGTGTATTTGAGTTCACTTATAACTCTACTAACTGGCCAAACCCAAGGCACTTGCACTGAGCATTTACATGCAGAACCAAGCTGTCCAATATTGTTCAAAACCATTCTTGTTAGTCTTATTTTCTCCTGCACAGAAAAGCATCATCATTGGCCAAGGCCTTACAAAACAAAAACACAGAGTGATTTCTGAATAGGTTTTTTTTAAAAAAAGAACTAACTGGGAAAAGGGAGTTTCTGAACACAGGAATCCATTGCTCGATTAATTTGGAAATTGAACTATAGCTGGTGCAAGGTTCTTCACAGGGGCAGTTTTCTCTAACCTTCCAGAGGGCATAAAGTTCACACAGGACTATAGCAAGTGCTGTGTTAAGTAATAGGAGGTACAGAATGGGTGATTCACTCAGAGAGATAAATTAATACAAGAGAGTGGGAGTTTTGAAGCCACAAGATTTCTGCATGCTTCTTTAGGTAACTGTGACAACTTTTGAGGTTACTGATGGAAAGAACAAATTACCATGAGAACTTTCACCATGACTGCAATGGCTCTTTAAAATTAAATAAACTCCATTATGTGCATGTTCTCACTCTGCTACTATGAACAACATAAATTGCATGGCATTCACAGAAAGGGGCCAATTTTTTCTGGTTTTAGCTGTGACAGAGTTAATTCCTTCTAAGTAGCTGGTACAGTGCAGTGTTTTGGATTCAGTATGAGCAATGTTGATAACACACTGATGTTTTGATTGTTGCTAAGTCATGTTTATCCTAAGTCAAGGACTTTTTTTGTGTCTCTTGCTGTGCCAGTGAGGAGGTGCACAAAAAGCTGGGAGGGAGCACAGCCCGGACAGGTGACCTGAACTGGCTCAAGGGATATTCAACACCATAGAATATCATGCCCAGCATATAAAATGGAGAATTACCTGGAAGCAGGGCTGACAGGAGTTCAGGGACAGGGTCTGACAGCAGTCAGTGGGTGGTGAACAACTGTATTGTGCATCACTTGGGGTTTTTTCCTCTTTGTTATCGTTATTTATTGTTATATTTTACTGTATTTCAATTATTAAACTGTTCTTTTTTCAACCTAGAAGTTTTATTTTGATTTTCCTCTCCATATCGCAGGGGGGTGGGAAGGGGTGGGGTGGGTGACTGTGGTGCGTAGCTGCCAGTTGGGCTCAAACCATGACAACTAATAAGATCCTTGTTTAGAATGAGGGAACTAAAAAAAAAAAGGTCTTTCAGTACAAAAATCAATTTAATGTTAAGTGAAGGTAATGGGAAAACTTTATTCTAGTGGATTCAACAACCATTTTCCACTATACCACCACACTTATAACAAATTCTTACATTTCTATGTAACCGCATTCAGAGTTAGGAGAGCTTCATTTCTAGAATACAGATCCTGAGAAATTAGGATCTGTATTCTAGAAATGAGAGTTAGTCAACTCGTAATCCCCTCAACTCAGTGACCCTAGAGATCTGCATTTCCAAATGGAAATGATGTTAGCAGTTATGTAGGGATTTTTTTGTTTTAATCTGAGGCATACCTAAATAAAAGGTACTACCAAGATGTTAAATGCATAAATACCTACTGAAGAATATATCTTACAGAGCACCAGTGGACCCTGTGCTATCTACATATTTATGATAGAAGACAATCAAACTTTTACTGCAGTGTAACTATAAAATTACCATGGGAAATCGAAAAGAGTTTTATAATATAAGATTCATCAAAACTCAAACTCAGCAAGACAATGGGAAATCAAAGTCTGGGGAGCTACACAATATTTCCCATAATTTTGATCAGTCAGTCTTTTCACATCTGCTCCTCTCCAACAATAACAAATCCAACACTGAAAAGGCAGACCCATAATGCCGGGTGGTGATTACATGTAACTCACATGTTATCAAATCCAACTGCCGCCTCATGCATGCTGAAACTGGATATGTGAAGCCTGAGGATGCCAGTGGAACAGATTTAGATCATTGCACACTGAAGAAATATAATTAAGATCTACTATCTATAAAAAGTGTTTGCAGTTTATCCAAGATAAGAGATGGCACTTGCAATGAGTAGCTGCTTATAAAAGGCTTCTTACGCACGTCACATTCACGGCATTAGTACATTACCCAGTAATGTGCTACATCAACATGCTGCAAGTTATAAAACTTGGCAGTCCTGATAACTGGAGTGGCTTTCCCCTTTTGCGCAGCTTCAGCTGAGGGTGAATCATAGCAGAGAATTAAGAATGAAAATACTTGAACTTCAAGGCCCTTCCCCCTTGGATCATGACAATCACGCTGACTAGTACTAAAAAAACCCTGTCTCGTGGCAAAGTTTATTTCATTAATTTAGACCTCTACATTTTTAAAGTCATCATTTATCACTGATTTAGTCTTAACTTACTTCTTCTCTTCCAAAAAATGCAAATTTAAAGAAAAATATTTTGGCTTGGAAGTGGTACAAGTCACAATTTAGTATTTTCTCTTCACTTTCTTCTTTTTTAAGCACAAATAGGAGCCTCTTTGCCTTGATGTTTCTCTCTAATTCCCTCAATGTAAAAGCTCATCTTGACAGTAAACAGCTCTAAAAACCAAACTGGATTATAAAAGGTACTGACACATTATGCTTGAAGAATGAGTTGATCAAAATTCTGATGTTCTGCACTGATCATTATAATTTCTATTAATGCATGGGAAAATAAACCAAACATCTGCTGCTGAGATCCCAGCTTCACACACTAAAATTCAGTGCAGCAAAATATGAGTGCTGAAGTGCTGTACTGCTTCCTGTGCTCTGGTGGGACACAACTTGGCATCTCTGAGCTTGGCCACATACTGTTTTCAATTAAACTGGATAACATAATGAATTTATCTCAATGCAGAAAAAAAATCTGACTCTCTCAGGAGCAATTGAGAACTTCAGCATGTTTATTTATGGATCAATCTGGTATTTCATTACACTTGTAATTGCTATTAAAACCAAGAATTAACTTAATCTAATTACACAAATTGATTTTGCTTGAAGTTTTTGTAAAAATTAAATACTACTACTAAAAAAAAAAATTAAAAAAAGCTGATTACTTCATTTCATACCATCTTATTGTTCATACCATCCTAGGTCCTTTGGCATTTCACAGAATCCATACCATCGAACCCCAAGGTTCAGACCTTACTTGATTTGACCACCAGCTGTTTCTATACCTACAGCCACTTTCTCTTCAGTGAATGCATCCCAGTACCCTACCATCCAAACTTCTTAAAATAGCACTTAATCAGATTTAACTAATGCTAAATCTGCATACTGGAACACATGCATTCAAATCTATTTTAAATGCTGCAAATATCTTTAAATAGAACCTTATTTTTGCAAGATCCCAACCGTAATTTGTTTCTTCATAAAAGGTTTTATTTTTTACCCTCCACACAGCAAACACTATTAATGTTTCAGTTTCTCTAGAGACTGTATGGATTGGGCTAAATGGAAAGTTGCCATGAAAACACCACCGTTATTTTAGGTATTAGAAATTCATGCCAAGTTAAACAAAGGGCATATGCATGGTCAAGAACAAGTTTTCTAACTGTTCTGACAGCCAACAATAAAACCTAATGTAATTTAAAAAGTTCTAGAACTGAAGAACTAAGCTTTGAAACAAGAATGAAAATTAATTGCAGCACACTAGAGCATCTTTAGCACTCTATTGTGATGATAATTGCTGACATCTGTCCCAGTCAGGAGAAGTCAATCTGATCAGAATCACTTTTTCAGAGCGCCCAAAAGACCGGGCCCCACACCCCACTTTCAGAAATGGGCAGTTAAAAGGCTAAATCAATGAAGGTGAGAGAAGGGGGAAGCTGCTCCCAGCTTTTAAGTGCCTCTATCAAAGTTTGAATGCCAAAAGACCAGAAGATAGCAACCTTTACATCCTTCCTCATTGCAAGTGCTCCATGGTGTTAATCGAAGAATAACTCACATGTAAATCTTTTTATTTAAGATTTAAAAGTTTATGTGTAACTCACAGATCCTCAAAAGTAGTTAGATAGCACACATGACTACAATTCCCAACTCATTTAGACACTTCTGTTAAGTGTGACTCAAAATGTTTAGGAAAGCTTTTCCTGTGCTTATAGTGCATATAGAGCACTTTTGCATAAGGTAAATTTAAAGATTCCTTCCAACCCAAATCATTCTATGATTTTGTGTATCTTGCAATTTAAAAATATCTAAAATATAAGGACAAATCCAAAATTGTCTGAAGCATTTAAAAAACACCAGTGCTCCTGAGTACAATTGCCTGTTTTTTCCTTAAATAGGTGGAAAAAAAATCAGGGAACCAAATGGTCTGATCAGTCAAATTCTGAAAACTTGACAATTTGCTGAAATTCTCCTCCAGCGAGTCCCAAACTTTTTTAAGCATTTAAGCATTTTTACTTAGTCCCTAAACATAAAGACAGCTGGCTTCAGGCTCATAAAACAGCAAGTTGTTTGAGCTTCTCTCTGAAACAATAGTGAATTCTAAAGGTGTTCTTTAGAAGAGAAACACTCTGTACCCAACTACGGTATAACAACAAACACTTGTAAACAAAAACTGAAAGCATTACTGACTAGCACGCTGTAGTTGAAAAAGAGCACCTACCTTGACTCTGATCATAGACTTACGGTGATAAAAGCAGCAAAGTGCTGCAATCAGCATTTGAAAAGCATTATAATCCTTCGGCATTTTCAGCTCTGCTCCTTGTGGTTCCTCAAGACTGAAGATAAACACTCACTACTGGCAGTGTTCTGAGGTTCAGCAAGCTCTTCAATGTCACCACTGCCTACCAGAGCTGCGTGTACACCCCCCTACTAACTTATCAGTCCGAGACACTTTCCACAGCTGAAGCTGATACCATCAATTCAGTGAGCGCTGGCACGCCGGCTTCCAGCATGCCATACAGAGAGTGCCAGAATCCTCATGTGATCCGTTTCACTCACCAGTGAAATCCTAGCTCCTCTATCTTGGTATCCCCTGGCTCAGAGATGCATTTAAGCCATCAGCACAAGGCAAACTTCTCTTCTTGATGAGTTACAATACCTGTCTCCCTGTGCTGATAAAGGCTTAATCAGCTGCTCCAGCTCAATCATGAAACATCTCTGTCTGTATCACCAATTATACACACATAAAAGAAAAAGAGGAAAAGCAGTTGATAACTGTTTGATGACTGTAAGAACTGAGCTTTGGTAACCAAGGAAAATGATAAATCTGTTTATTTTTAATTAGGAAGCTTCTGACAGACAGTCCTTGAAAAAAAAATAGCAAGAAACCAACCCTGTAAACATTGTCAGTGTTGCAACCAAGGTACCATCAGCATTTAAAACTCTCAGTGGACAGCTTTATCTTGGTGATAGTCCCATGGGATTGTGCAAATTGCCTGAGAAAGAATGAACTGAATTCATGAACTGAATTCATGAACATGGCTAATCTGGCAAAGTAAAAGTAAGCACTACTACAAAATAAAAAGCAGTAGTTTTATTTATGCCTGTGATTCCATTCCCATGGACTGCCGTGATGCTGCTGGGGAGGCACCAGGCATCAGCTCGTGGTTCCAGGGGCTGGCCAGCTGCTTCGGGGACACGGGAGGGCTGGTGAAGGTCCAGCAGGGTTTCACCCAACCCACGGATGTTACAGGCGCGCCGAGGAAGGAGAGACAAACAAAGGGGCTTCTCAGATGGTTTATTCGAGCACCAGGATCGTGACAGAGAAGCCCTGGCACAGGGAGTCACAGTTACATATAGACCAACGCGAAGGGCAGGGGAGGGTATACAAACATCCTCTGAGGTAGGAGTGAGGGGTTTGAATTTGGCGGGCTTTGTAGAGGATTGCGAAATACAGAGCCCACCGGGGGGGCGGGGGGGGGGAACCAGCTACTGAAGGGTGGAGGGGGCAGACAGCAGAGCCTGGCCATGAGGAAAAACCGAAACCTGGCCAACAGCACACCGCAACAATGGACAGCACAGTCCATAGCTTACGGACCAGTCAGCAAACTGCTCATCACCACAGAATCTGTCTGACATACCTCAAGGATCTATCAAGAACCAGGGCAAAAAAGGCAAACAATTTAGGTAGTTATAATAACTGTAAGAGACATGACATCCATAGCAGCGTAGTTAACAGATTTGGTAAAAGAAAACCAAATGGACTGGATTGAGTGGTACAAGAAAGCCTGTAACACTTAAGAAAGAGAAACTTTGAAGAGCTCAATTATTACTGGGATGGTACCAAAAAATACAGAAGTCACAGATATTTTAGATCTTGGATAAGGAATAAATCCCAAGGAGTGGTTAAAATGAAGAGTTACTTGTCTTTTTCATCAGCAACAAATATATTACACAATTAGAAGGACACGTATATTAAATACTTATTGATGTCCTCAGGTATTACTTGCAAGGTACCTCTCACCTAATAACAGAGTACTTCCTTCCCACACTGACTGAACAATGGGAAGTGCCCTCAGTGCCTGCATCCAGCAATAGGAATTGGTATGTAAACCTAGCAGCAACGCTGAGAGAAGAAAAGACATATAACATGCACTGCCTTTTAAGGAAAATGGGATGGAGTGTCTGTCTGAAAAGAAGAGGAAACGTCAGTGTTGATAACAAGGAAATGGAAGTGCGATGTATAAAGTTCTCTTACCCATCTGACCACTGAAGCTTTGCAGGTACCCACCAGTAAGTTAAGCACCAAACCCAGAACGTTCATAAAGGCAGCCAGACTACTTGGCCATACATAGGAGATGTTATGCCAGAGACTCTTCTGAGAAAAGGAAAACTATGTAGAAATAAAGGAACAGAACATTAAATGGACTGTAAAGTAATAAACCTGAAAAGAAAAAGAATATAAGATTGGCCAGAAAAGAAGCTGAAAATTCTGGCTTTGAAGATGAAGTCCTGCTGTAGAGTACTTTATGACAAACTCAAACAATGAATGAGTAGATAATATAATAGGAACGTGAAAGTACTCCCCCCTTTTCTCTTTGGTCTGTGCTGCAGTGTATTTTAATTTACTTTGAGTTCTTTTTCCACTTTGAGGAACTCCATAGGATTGCTTTATCAGGTAGCCAGAGAAGATTAAAAGATACCCGGCAAAACTTCAAACACAAAAGCCTCAACTGTGATGCTTGTATCTTGACTGAAATTTGCTGGTACTGTGGCAGGACATCTCATCAAGGACTGTATTTTTAAAGAATATTAATCACAAGTTCTCATAAGAACACCCTTAATCCAGTTTTAAAACCAGAGGGGCGGGAGGGAGGGATGATAAAAAGGGAAATAAAACTGAAGACTGCATCAGTCAAGGTGGTTTTGCCTAATAATGCTGGCAAGACACTATTAGTATCACACACTAAGGTTTCACTGGCAATACCATGAACAGAAACTATCAAGACAAGCAACTCAAACTACAATAGGTGACAAGAATGGTTATTAGGATGACTTAGCTATTTTGGCAGCAGAAACAACTGCTTTAGCAGTGCAAAATAAGGTGGTGGATCACTTCTGCTCTGAAAAGGATTAGAAGTTCCAAAAAGGAGTTCTTTATGGGGTTGAAAAAAAAAAAAAAGGACAGGAATACTATGACCTATGAATGTGTAAACCTACACTGAAATTTAAACAAAGGTTCTTATCCATCATCAAGAATAAAACCCCCCAGTTTTTCAAAAAAAGGAGGACTGGAATGGCAGGTCTAATACAAATGGTAACTGCCAGTTTGTTATTTCGTGTCTGTAATGAAGTAAATAAAAAATTATGTATGTTGCGAGAATGACAGAAATAATGAACCTTAAAAAATAATACTGTACAATTTCATACAGCAGCTGCTGATGCTTTTTATCAACAGTATAACTGACAGAAAAAGGATACTTTATTTAAATATTAATTTTTTTTAAAAAAATTAAACTAATGGGGTTTTTCTTCTTATTAAAGGTTAGTATGACTTCCGCCTAGATAGCTCAATGAATGGAAGACAATCTTTGCAAGACATTTTGATACAGCAGTATGAAAGTTAATATTACTGGAAAGAATCTCAAAGGATATGTGAGAAACCTCTGGGTGGTAGTATGGTATTTCCTGCACTTATGGCTATCATGGAGCTGCTTTCAGACAAGATGATTGAGGACAGCCTTCAGGCTGCTCCGAATTATGCTTCATACATAGGTAAGATTTAAATTCTTATACACTGACTGAGAGGAACAAAGGATGGCTTAGTCACATTTTTGCTCTCCTGGTCTTCAATTTTTTGCTGGTACTTTGGGTTCTTGGGCTCTGCACGTGAGAAATAAACCATCTGTTTATTGTACCTTAGAAACATCAAATATAATCCTTTTGCTCAGTCACCTCTTGATGTATTTCAAATGCTCTTCAGCACCAAAAGGTCAACCATCAGCTTTATTTATTTGTTTTCAAAGATTCTTGCCTAGAATCTTAAAATATCTGATAATTGCTTCATCTGCTTCTGCGGATGGCTGGGCAGATTATTTTGGATAACTTCGATAACTAAGCTTAATAAGAAAAGATTTTTAAGTTCCTAGAATCCATGGCCACATGAGTTCAAGGACACTTGAACATATATTCTGTGTTCAGTTCCTAATAGCCCATTAGGAAGAAAAATTAAGGAGTCTCTGCTAACCCCATCTGTTACTACAAAGCCTTTAAAGTTATTTAGGATATTTTCATGGTCTAGTTTAAATTACATTTACCCAGTGTTCCCTTGACACACCTAAACTGTCCAGCTCACTCACAGCACATTGCATATGCAGGAGTTTGAGGTGTTCACACAGGATAGTGTGAACCTGCTTGGGGGCAATCGTCTTAGGCTGCTTTAATTGTACAGGTCAAACAAGAAAAAAGGTAGGGGTAATTTCTTTAGTAGAGGTCAGTTTCTTTTTCTCTCATCACCCAAAACACAAACCAAAAACAAACAAACAAAATGGCTTTAAGGTTTTAAGTGGCTCAAGTAAAGCAACCACACTCCATAAAAATACAAATGCTTGAAAACTCACAATCAGTCTGAAGTTATCAAAACAGTCTCCAGAGCTACAAGACGTTATTTTGAACTAAATACCAGTCACGCTCACAGAAGTGCTTAGAATTCACACACAGATTTATTATGATTTGTGATTTCATATTAGAGAAAGAGAAACAATTTCAGACTAAATTAGATGAGGGAATTGTTGGCTTGCCACTTTGCTTTGCACTACTCTATTCATTTAAGCATCCAAATCAGCGTAACAATATTCAGTGAAATACACGCTATGCTTTAGATTTCACTGCACTAAATGGAAGTAAACAATCCAGGCAGGAAGCCAGCTGTAAATGAAGGAAGGCACCGTGTACTGTACAAGGGTCAAGAGCACAAGTCTGATTAGAGCCAGCCCAGAGCCAGCCCCGAGCATGCGGCATCGCTGCTGCACGAGTGACACGGACATGTCCCCATCACACAGAACACGATCTAACCACGGTCTGAGCGCCTATGGCTACAAAATGGCAATACTGGTGTTCTAGTAAAGTACAACAGGAATAAAATTTGAAAAAAACCCCAAAGGAGATCAAAGAACTTAAATCTTCAGTTGAAACATTTAACACAGAAGAGTGTTTGCCATAACTAGTTATTTGTTCTTTTTAATGTACGAAAAAGTCAGGAAAGCGGGGACAACTGATAAATAATTTGTCCACGCAAACAACATCTTCACAATGCTCACTCTCAGTTAGTTTTAGCAGTAAGTCCTTCAGATGTGGCACATCACTTCTAACAAAGCTTTGGGGGCGAGGATGCCTCCAAGTACAGGTAGCGCCCAACTTTACAACTGAACACTTGTTAAAGTGTAGAATAAGTAGAAAAAAGGGGATGCCAGCACTGTCAGAAAGCTTACTTTTATCTGCTCCTAACTCAAATGTCTACAGGCATATTAAGTCCCATCTCCCAGCTCATGTCCTACCACTCCTGTCTCATTTCTTAAGAGAACTGACTCTTTCTTGTTCTTTTGGATAACCTCACTTCCTGCATGCTGTTGTTGGTGCAGCTTCTGATCCTAAATCAACAGATAGAGCTGCAGCTGTAATTACCCTTGTTTGCACTGCAAGGTGTGGTATGGGAGAGGTCAGTATAATTTCTTCCTCCTTTCTATCGTGGTTCCGTGGTTGCGTGAGGCAGTCTCAGAAATACGCTGCAGTGGTACAGGAATAGTGAGAAAACAGAATTTGCATCTATTTAGTTTACACTGCTGCTTGAGTAAATTTCTTTGAAAATTTGCCTCATATGAAAACCCAGGTTGGTAGGTACAAGAAATAAATGCCCAGCCTGCTTATGAGCTTCCTACTAGGTCATAATTTGCACTTTAAGACATTGAAATACCTTTGAGATTTATATGTTTTAGTTATAAACATCAAATTTTTTCAAAGTCATCTAGCAGTAGGTCTGTCTTTCCTACTAGACACCTTCCTCTTATGCATCCACCGGCAGGTTTTATCGATCCTATCAATAATTAGCATACGTATTCTTGAGCTCCACCTACTGGCTATCAACCCATGTACAAATACGAAATAATTTTGTAACACCTAGATTTCCTTCAATTTGTTCCTTGAATTGAGGGGGGGAAAAATTATGAAAAGGCATGAATTTCCTATTCTGTCAGAATTAGTTCACAGTTTACGGCTAATACCTTCTTCTCTTTTCTGCTGACTTAGCTGTCATTAGTCTAACTAGCTTTGCTGGTCAGCATACCAGAGCTGTCTTGCATGTAAAAATATGGCATTAAGACAATTGCTAACCTTAGACTTCTGCTTTTGAAAGTCTCCCGAGTCCTGTCAAAGTAAAGTGCTTGTTTGTGGGAGATTTAAATAAATTCTAAATATAATAGAAAGATGAAAAAAAAATGTTACTTCACCAGGGTAAGTGGACACCTTTAAAATATTAGCTAATTATCCAAAACTCCTGAATATCCAAAAATACTTTCCCTTTATACAAAGGATGTATATTTTGAATGTGTAGCACTCAAAAAAAGGAAAACTTACAAGTCAGCAAGAGGACCCAAAGTGCTTAATAATAAAAATCATCATCATCATCATCTGCTCTCCACACATTATATCCTCACTCCCCCTTGTGGCTCATGTGCTTATAGACAGTGAAAGATCAACAATAAGGGGCTGCATGGAGTTAAATAAAAATATTTTCATGTCCCTGACAGCTCTTGCTATTAGTCCATCTTCAAAATTATGAAAAGTAAAAAACATCCCCCGTTTTTTCCCCCTGTTTCTTTGAAAGGTAAATGCACATCCCCATGTACCCGTATTTGCTTTCACTGACACGACCACTCTGATTTGAATATATTATCAAAAGGCCAGACTGGATGGGGCCCTGAGAAACCCGGTCTAATGAAAGGTGCCCCTGCACAAGGCAGAGGATCGTAACCAGATATCTTTTGAGGTCCCTGCCATCAATGCTGCGATAACTGTCAGCATTTGAGAGCCACTGAGATTAATATTTTGGAGAAAACAGGTAATTAATTTAAATCCAAGTTTCACAAGATCACTAGAGATAAAATAAGACATTTTTTGTACCCCAAGACTTGTACCCCATGTTTCAGATTCAGATCTTTCCAGTTTATGTTTCTCATCTGTAAATAAGACCTGATAGTAGTTACTGATCCTCTAACAAAGGTATTGAAAAGATCAAACCAAGTAGCTACTGCCACTAGTATTACTACTGGTGCCAAGGAAATTAGAGCAAAGTAATTTTATAGTTTTCAACTCAAAGCTCAGTGTAATCTCTGCATGTAGTGGCTTTTGATGACTCCAGACCAGACATCGTTTGAGAGTTAATGAGTAATAACAGAAGAAGTAGAATACAGACATTAACTGGGTCAAATCCATGGTAGGATAACATGTAAGATTAACTATTAACATGCAAAGAGAGAATGCTTGCTGCTCAAAGAATTATCAGCATTTTATATTTACTAAAGTACCCACAGTATTACAGAAGATGCTCCCATAAGCAAAATACCCTAAACTCCATTTCAGCATCAGGAGAGGGGAATGCAGTGCTCAAAGACTTTGCAATGAAGGCCAGAAGAATTAGAAAGCTACTATCCACTTGACACAGTTCATATAAGGACTATCATTCACATCGAAAAAAAATTCCTCCTCACAGTACACTAAATCCCCTCGCCCCTGACCCACAAACCCCAAAAACCTCAACCAACAAAAAAACCCCACCAACCACAGAAAACCCCAGATCTTAGAGCTAATCAGGCCATTCCAGAACTGGGGGCTGGGAAAGAGCAAAAAGCTCCAAACAGGAACAGGCTAAATTGGGATTCACTCTCCTAGGGAAACATGAACTAGGACAGTAGACTCAAAGTGCATTGTCTGGCAGAGCTGTAGAATCCTACTTCCGGCACAGTTTACTCCAAATACCAGCTTACGTTCTATTCATCACTTTGCAGCCAATAGATTACAGGACTGCTGACTCAACCTTACTTTGTTGGTCAAACAAAATTCAACATGAGAAAATACTGAAACTTGGGGGTTATCTTCCACCACTAATTATGAATAACTGCATTGTATCAAATAAGATAAGTTTTCTTTAACTCCAAATGAACAGGGCAAGATTCTCACCATGATTTCAGGGGAATTAAATATTTGAGAGCTGCTGAATTTCAACTGCGTATGTAACTCTTAAGTCTTTTCATCAGCCCAGGAAAAAATTAATTATCATACATACTGAAAAAAACAGTTGCCCCTTTTAAGTAGAGAAAGAGCAGACATTGTAAGAAACAAATCCAATATAAGGCTGGAAAAAAAATCTACTACCTGAAATTTTACTATCACCAGAACAGGACTAAAAGACAAGATGTTTTGTCCAACTTATTGCAACAACCCAAACTTATCCCACTAGAAAATGAAATATAGGTGACGAATAGAAGACAGACAAAACAAAACAAAAGCCCCCCAAACCAATCAAAAAAACCCCCCAAAACCCAACAAAAAACCCAACAAAACCCCCCCAAAACAACCAACAACAATAAACCCCAAAAACCTCCAAAGCTGAACACCTATGTGCAAAATATCACAATTTTGGTAAAAATTTCCCACAATAACAATTAAAAGGTCAGTAGACTACTCTAGTTTGGGAGGAAGAGCAGATTATTTTGGGATGATAGGGAATTTCTTTGGAAGTTTTGGACAAATCAGAACATCTGTTCTAACAATCTCAGTGATACCCTGACAAAAAAAAAAAACAACCTCAAATTCTCTGTAGGACCTACGCCTATAACTTAATGAGAGGGAGGAGGGGGGAAATTCCCCCCCATTCTGTGCTTGAGGAAAAAAAAGCAACCAGCTTCCAACAGTCAGGCTCCTGCAAGCATTACAAAGAAATTATTATGAAACGTGATTTGAATAACCATGACTTGATTAGAAATATTCAGTCCTGGGTTTCTTTTCCAGCAGAGGGCAGTGCACAACCAGCAACCACCCATCAAGAATAAAACCGAAGGTTTTCTTTGAGACTGATAATGACGTGCATTTAACAGATTGGTTCTAACAGAATCTTATATGTCTGAATTTCACAGTTTACACACAAGAGGCAACTCCTGTGGAATGATGTTTGCAAAGCTTCTGTTCCCGCTAAGTAGAGAAACATAAAAAAAGAGGAAATATCTCTGTCTGAAGCCTTACTGACATCACCTATGATCTTTGAGTTGGATGACAAATCCCTAATGACAGAGATGTGTAAAGTCCAAGCTGGTCACATGGGCATACTCCTTTTCTCCTCAACAAAACACAGTCCATCTGATAATTCCACTTTCTGTGATACTGTTGCCCTTGCTGCAGTTGCAAAAAGCGTGGAGAAAGTTCTCAAACCACCCCACAGACTCAAAAGGAACCTCCTGATCATGTGGTGCCTTCGTGTCAGGCATTCCTCCCAGCTCTTCTACCTAATGCAGAAACCCAGCAAACTTTGTGCTCACGAGTCCCAACTCGCGTCTCAGCAGGCAAGTCTCTGCAGGAGTGTGATGCACTGCATGAACAGGAATATACTGGAACTGGCAGCTTTTCCAGTGAGGTGGGGATTTCTCTAATATATTTCCATGTCTAAAAAAGGCTGCTTGCAAGGAAATTTCACTGTTATCAGAAAAAAATGTTTCCCGAACTGTGGCTACTTGTCATGCTGACACAGATTTTTTTCTAAACTTTCCTAAACATACATACACACATACAAACTTTACTTTTGATCACCCTCTCAACATAATATCTTCAGCCAGTAGAATGGTGAGAGTCAAACACCCACGCCTATATTGGATTGACATCCACAGTATTATGAATTTGTGCAATTAACTATACAAATTGTGCATCAATAAATCTCATAACCTGATCTAAGTTCCGTGAAGTTGAATTAAACCCACAAAATATTGTCCTATCTTGCAAAGCTATAGATAATGATCAACACACTGGAATGTCACCAAAATTTTATTTTCAGTTGCACTAATCAAAGCCATGATGAATGACAGTAATTTCTATGACAGTTTGCTTTCTAACAAAATCAAGGAAGAGTGAAAATAGGGAGAAAAATTGATTGTGGGGCTGAGACAAACAAGAATCCTTCAGCAGAACTTCACCAGAGACTTTTTCTGCAGCTGTAACTTCCTTAAACCAGCAACAATTTTTTCAAGGCTGAAGCTAAATATAAACTTCCCTCATGACCATGCTGAGCAGACAATCCATCATAAATTTTGTAATTTTTCCACTAATGGAATAAAATACAACTCCAAAACCTCACGCCGTAGTAATATTTATCAACTCACTGCTGATACGTGTTTCTGTAATTATTAAGCACTATTTCCACAGGAAGCGCTTGAAAGGTTTCCATGAAAGGAGGAGAGAAATCTATTTTTTTTCTTTTCACCCTGATATTGCTTCAATGAGTACAGCACAGATTTCTATAAAAAGATCCTAAAGTATTTATAGTGAATAGGAATGGGACAGAAAGTTATCTTTAGTTCACATGAATTTGATCAAAATGACTCACAAAAAGTTCTCTGACACATTCAAATCTGCCAGCACTTGATTCTTTCTGCCCTGCTGCAGGAATCTGTTCTGTGGATGTGCAGACTCAGGGTGTGGGAAGAACCTGCAGAGACTACCAATGGATCTATTATTTGGTTCATAAAACTTGTAAAAATCTCACAGAATGTACAACGTGCTATTGTGTCCCTGAATCTCTTTCATGACTTGGGTAGCAGCCTGACTCAAAGCAGTCTGGCCTGTTTTCACTTCCACCATAAAAGGGTTTTTTTGAAAGAGCCATTTAACTGTGACCATGGTTTCAGCAGCACTGTGAATACAAAGGAAGAGTTGAAGCCATATGGACACTTAGTATACTCAGACTTCAGCCAATCAGTACTTTTTTTCCCCCCCATTAGAACTTGCTTTTGCATAATTAGCTCTCTTTATATACTGAATGAACTAATACATCAATATTCAAGATGCAGCAAACTGCAACTTGTGAACAAAGTAATTTAGATTAAAGAATTAGAGACCACAGTTCATCTATAGAGAACATTCTCTTAAAAAAAAAAAAAGATTAATTCTATAATCAATGTTTTCTGTCTTATATCTTGAGCAGAATAAAATGGCAGAAAAAACCCAATTTATTTTGCCTTTCCTCTGTTCAGAGTATTTCTGAATACATGGATTTATTTATATTACTTTTACTGACCATATTTCAGCAAGGAAAGGTTTATTAAAAAGCAAATTGCTAGACTCGGCTTCAAAGTTTACCATCAGTCTATCTGCTTATAGACACTATGGCCACAACACACATGATGATATTCTCACTGTGAACCAGCACAGCAAAACCAGCACACAGAACTGTCTTACTCTTCCTCAAGCCCAAATGAATGCTCCACATTCTATTTACAGCACAGTCCAGTTCTGAAGAGATGTTGATCACTCCCCAGCAGAAGCCCGTTCTAAATGAGTATTAATTATCTTTCTTATGGGACTCACAAGGACCTCCAGTAGCATGTTTGCACCACTGCAGAAACAGTGCTGATCTGCAACTGTGAAGCTGCAGGGTCAGCTTTGTGCCCAGGGCTTTTTGTAAAATAGCTTTTTAAATCTATCTGGTTTAAAACTAGCTGCTTGTCTTGAAGGAGAATAGGTATAATTGTGCAGCCTGATAAAGTGGATCAGTTATGAGAATGGCACCTATCTGAATCTTTCAAAACAGCCACCTCCAACCAGCGTGTCAGGGAGCAACACGAGCGGGGCTGCTCCCTGCAGGACAGGGACCCGGGAGCGCAGCGTGCTCACAGTGCGGTGCAGTCCAACAGCACCCAGGCCTGGCCGAGGAGAGCAGGGTGGTGACACAAACAGCTCCTCTCGCATTCCAGAGAGCCTCAGGCAAGAGAGGCAACAGGCCAGGTACGAAGTCTGTCCCGGGCTTCCCACGCAGCACATGGGAAACAGGACTAGGGGCGGGCACAGCCGCTGCAGAACTCGGGCGGGTCTGAAGGGCCCAGCCTGATGCTGATGCAGCCCTTGCTCAGTGGCTGTGGTGGAGGGCCCAAGTGAGGCTGGCCAGGACACTTGAGAACAATTAGTGCCCTCAGGGCCTGACACAGTAAAATTTGCTTGGGACTGTAACTCTTGGGTAGAATTGCCAGCAGCCAACTACCCTAACACAAATTGTGCCATGTATTACTTTCAAGATAATGCAATTCTTTCAAGGCAAATTAATTCAAAGTCTCTCTTCTCTTTACAGCCTGAATAGCAACATGAGAGAAACAAGAATCAGTCCAAGATCCTGTTGGTATGAATTCACCCACAACTTTTACAGTTAAGGTTAACTGATAAACAAAATAGTGATGAGAGACCTCCTTTATTTATGATTGATTGATTTCTGTGAAAGAACACATTTCTGGAATCAGTTTTGTTAGAAACCCAGACTTTTACAGACAAAAAATGCTTTGGGGAGTTATACTTATTAGAAGTCAATGTCTGCATATTTTTCAAAATTATAGTTTGAGATTTCTTGTCCAGAATTCCTGTTATAATACCATTGAACTAGGATCCAAACTTGCAGTTCACTGAAGGTAGGGATATAGATAGGAAAAACTAGAAAAGGAAGGGGAAGAGAAGGGATTGGTAACCCTTGCATTCTTCCTCATAAGTCTCTTTTCCCCAGGCTTTCCTCCTCAACATCAAAGCTTTAATAACTAAGCTTAGCACCACTGCTATTGACAAGAGTCCAAGACAAGCTTCTACTAGAAAAGTTGAAAAGATCAGAAACCAAATTTATAATACAGAACTTGCTGCAACAAGAAGAGACACATATATTGATGAACTGGCACATGATACCTCTGCCTTCTAGTTAGTCACATTATTAAAACTGCAACAGCATAGTCAGTTCAGCACAGTGCAAGATACACAACAAATTAAATACAACAATTAACATGTCCACCACTTTGTTGCCTCTGGCATCCCCTCTTCCACAGCGCTCTTGAGAAGGCTTTTGACCTTCTCTTCTCTACCATATCCCAGCTTCAGGCTGGGACTGAGGCCAGGACCTCGCAACACTGAACTACCTGTTCAGAGCAGAAATCCAGCAGCTATTCTGAGAGTCCTGTGGCAGCCACTTTTCTAGGGACCTTTGTGTTCTGCTCTTCCCCTTCCCTTCTTCAAAACCCTAATTCCTACATCTACCCCAGCCCTAGGCAGAAAGTCCAGCAGAGGACTCTGCCACGCTTTCAGACAACTACTTTCCTTTGACAATCCCCTCTCAACACTGCATTACAATCTCCTAGTTTACTTCTTCAATCAGCCTGAACCCTAACCCGGGCACCTCTTCATTTCCCTCAAATATGAGCATCCACAGGGGGAACTGCAGCAGCAAAACACAGTTGAACTGGTTCTCCTCAGTCTCCTCCTCACTTGAACTTCTAACCTGTAGCAGAAATTCAGATGTCTGAGAAATTCAGGCTGTCCACATCAATAGCTACAGAAATGTGCTATGTTAAGGATAACCCACATTTATCTGACACTTCTCAGTCTTCAAAAAGACAGGGAACAAAGCCCAACAGTGAGAGAAGCCCATAGTTGAGGGCATGACATATAAGCCAGATTTTTGCAAGATTCTGAGGAATAATATTCATTTAAACAAAACATGTTGAAAGGTACTAATTCAGTAAAAATTACAGCCTTGCAAGAGACTCCCAATACAGAATCACATCCCTAAAGCTTCTTCCAAAGTCTCTACATTGCCAGTCCAGTATTGATTTTCAAATACAATTTATAAGTGCTCCAGAGTACTTTTTATTTACTCTAACAAAATACACATGCTGAGCTTGTAAAAAAGGAAAACAGAACGCAAAACTTTTCCAGGATTCCAATTACTTTTTGGACCAGAAGTGAATTTTTAACTGTAATTTTATTAAGTATAGTGCTAAAACTGTAAACCTAAATTTGACATTTTTATTATACTTTCAGATGTCTTTCTTTACTTCCCCAGAAATCCATAAGCAAAAAATACAGCTTCTTTTAATCTGCTAACAAAAGCAAGAATTTAGGCAGTCACCATGTAACTGTAAAGAAGCCCCAGTATAAAAATGCAATCTACACCTAAAGTACAATGCCCACAAGTATTTCACTGAAGCTTTAAGAAAACAGCCTCACACGTAGAATGAGTTTCTCCGTACCAAAAGAGAGACAGCTGCACTATTTACCTACAAATGTCTGGAAATGCTCTGTCAGTGCTGGGTATACAGCATATAAAATATTTTGAGGGTAAGAAACAGTACCTTACCTTAACATATTCCAACGTAGGATCTAGAATATTCTGATCTCTGTAAGAAAATGGTACCAGAAGAGAAGGACAGACAGAAAAACAAACAAAAAAATGGTAAGTCCAAATATAACCTCATACTGAAAAGATGCATTCATATGAGCAATATGCTACCAGATCACATTAAAATCCTTGTTAAAAGCTGTGAGTTAGAGCTCAATGGCCTATGCTATCTAATTTTTAACAAATATATAAATCACCGATTTCTTCTAGAAAGACAGTGGAGCCAATAGTAATTAATTTGAGAAATAAACTTAATCATACCATTTTAAGCAAATAAAAAACAATCCTGAAATTTCAACAGATGGCTGAAATACTTACTTGCCACCTAAAATATCTGAAATAAATTTAAAAGAGAGCTCTCCCAATGGCTTTTGAATTTATTTCTTTGCTTTTATGTTTTTCCCATTTACACTACTGTCTCTGATAGCACTGGGAGGGCACTGCTAACAGGAAATCAAAGGTACTACATTCACTTTCTATATATACAAAGCAAAAGTTCTCGATCATAGTTTCAGCATCACAATTATTTGAAAGTGAGATAATAAAATCATTGCCCTAATTTAAAAATAAAATATCTCATCATCGCTTTTCGATACAGACAGATGGCAAAGGACACAGAAGCCTAGGTGAAGAGCCCTGCAGTGTTACAACTATTTCCATAAAATATATGTTTATTTTTTTATTTCTACTTCAAAGTATGTTGTGTATTTGTTTTTCTTTGAGGACTAGCATGTTAACAGAGTTTGCAGTACATGCCTGGAGGTTTTCTGCAGAACCTGGGATGACATACATGGTGCTGCCGTTAACCACAAACACGCAACAGGCACGATGAAAACCAGGCAAGCCTAGAGAGGGATCGGGCACTTGTTACAGCAATCAAGTTTGCCACATGGACAACAGATACTCTATAAATGTAGAAACAGATTGTGTTTGGTGGAAGCTATTACAAAGATGTAACGCTTCAGAAATGTAGAAATTGTACACTGGAATTAATCAATCCAGAAAACAGTCTCTGAATTCCCTGTGTTGTTTTGAATGTAACTGCATATCATCTGAAACTATGTTATTATTTTATACTCTATTTTTAGCCTGGTTCCGTAACCACATTTAATCCAGAATACCATAATACTGAGCCTTCCCCATAAAATGATGGTGCTCAACTGTTCAGGCTGTATCATGTGTTACTGTTTCATATTATCTCAGTGTTTATCATGGGTCAAGTTCCATGCTCAATTGATGTTTAAACGAATAAAAAGCTGGAAAATTCAATGGCAATAGGATTTGGACCATTTGAAACTTTTTCCTATGCAATATACAAAGAAGGGTCAGCTTGATAACTGTATGAGCATAAAGCATGTACGAGCATAGCAGAGAGCACAGGGGTGAAGCACAAAGGAAAAGGAAAAGAAAGCTTCTAAACAGATGAGACATTTTCCTTATCAACACTTTGCAATTTGACTGGGAAAAAAAAATCACATTTTTAATCAGTTCGGCGAAGTCATTAAGCATGCCTGAATTCTTCTCACATTCAAACGATCTGTGGGAAGTTGTTCCAGTACCAAATGCTCCTGAAAAGCTTTGCAGTTTAGTTCTTCACTTGCTGTGGAATCTTTCAGGACAAAGGGTCTACCAGCACTGCATGTGCAACACACTCTGAAAGAACAAACCTGCTTACTCTGGCAGTGAGCATGTGGTGTTATGGTCTGTGCTTACAACCTGCACTCCTGCACACCAGCCTTCCTACAGACGCCACTGTTCCCACCTTCTGCTACAAGGCAAATGATCTTTAGGACAGATCAAGCCAAAGCAAAATGAAAGATGTAGAAAGGCTTTAAGACAAAACAGTTTATTTACTGATATATAAAGCAGGAAATCCAGAAGAGAGCAGAGAAAGAAGTGACCTACATTTCTTTCAGCATCCACATGACTAGAGTACGTTGAAAATGTTTGGCTTTGGGAAATCGGTGGTGTAACAAGTATCTTCACAAGTACTGTAGTACTTTATCTGGTAAGCTGTCTCACAACAAAACGTACAAAACCCTGCAATTGACCATGAGTCATATAGAAAGATGTTTATGTTGGAGCCCTATTCATCTCAGACACCTGTCTCCAAGAAGACCTACTCGTCTCTCTCTCCCCATCTTCCCTTGTTATCTAAGCCTTCATCTTCGTACAAATTTTTTGAAGTTATTTTCAAGGAATGGTAGCCTTCATTGATGTGCAGTAGCTAATAGTAAAGATTAACTACTGCATTTTCCTGTCATTTGATTCCACCACAATACTGTCATATTATATGCAGAAAAACACATTAAGCAGTTAGCCCAAATAACTAGAAGGCAGCCAAATAAACTAATTCCTGAATCTCAGCTCTCTGTTAGCAATGATGATGCGTTTCTTTATGCCATGTGCTCCTGGTAAAGGAAATCTATCATGTTATGAAGTTAAGAAAAATACAAAGCACATTTTTTCCTTTCCATTCTGCCTCTCGAAGAATCTTAATAAAAAATGATGAACCCACATTCTCACTTATTATATTAGAAGACCTGCAGAAAAAAGAAAATAATACTTTCAAGATGATTAACAGCTCAGATGAAATATAGTGGCACGTTCTGCCATCTCTCAAAATCAATTTAACTGAAGGTTTGTTTCAATAATACTCAATTCTCATCTTTCATCAGATTTTATTACTTTTCAAACAATGCTAACATTTGTCTTCATAATAAGCTTGACTTTAGAGCTGTATTCATTTGCACCTGTTTACCTAAAACATTTATGTATTAGAGTCTGCACATAAGTCAACCAGTCCTATGTAAACTGTGGGTTCACAGATTGGATTTTATTATGCATTTTGACTTCCTAAAAATCAGATAAGACCTACTTCCATACAGATAAAAAGCGTATTTAATAAAGAATTATGTCCCTGGAACAGAGAAGTTTTCCAAACACCTCAAGTTGAGGTAAGTATGCACTAGAACACACAGTATTGGCTTCATGCTCTTTCTGTACTCATTCTCTCACAGAAAGGAATGTAAGAGAGGGATGCAAGCACACTCCCACATCCACTTTGGGTGTTCATATTGCTGCCACCTCATGCCATCACCTCATTTTGTGACTAAACAATATCCCTTTCCTGCATGTTTTTGCTCATAGGAACAAAAAAGAAGAAAAAAAAGCACCTGACTTGCTGTATGTAATTAAGCCATTCTCCCGAGCAGTGTAAATCCTGTGTTGACCCTCCTACACAAGCACAAGGTCTGTGTGGAAACTGTGGAAGCACAAACACTCCTCCAGTAATATCTGACTACTGGAAGAAAGCATCACAATCTTAGCCCTCATGATTCTGAGGCCTTTCCTAGCCAGAAACACATTCTCTCTAGAGACTGACATCTGACAACACCTTTTCCAATGCTGCCTGACCTTGCAGACATACTACCCTTTAATCTCTCCCTACTAATCCTTGGAAATCCTCCGTTTCTTTTCAGTCCAGCTTCAAGATTCTTACCAAGATTCTTATGTGCTTTTTTTTCATGTGTGGGTTTCTTGCTGATACTGTCAAGAAAATACACGGAGCTTGCAAACAAGTGTGGAGCTTCAGCAACCCCAGAAAAAGATGAAGGCAAGACAACAAAAAAAAGCGAAGTTGCTCTTTTGCTTCCCTCTTCTTCACCATAGCAACATTTGTTGCAACAGTGAAGCGTTTGGTGTCATACTGCTTGTCATTGACTGTCTATGAGCAAGTACTGATACATTTGATCACTGTGAGAAACCACTTCTCAGAAAATAGGATTGATCCTTGTATGAGGAGCCCTTCAAAATACAACTAGAGCTGACTGAGATGAGAAAATGAAATGGAATTCAGCTGTTATTGGATGCTATTTCTCCACTTCCCAACACGTCTAAATGACAGTCAAATGTGTGGGAAGAATTAAAAGATTAAAAAAAAAAAAAAAGCCCTTTTGAAATTATCACCATGAACCGTCACTGGCTAAAATGAAGAAGAAAAAATCACTATTAACAACTTGAATCATACTTCTAGTGTGACAAACTAAATACTGCCATAGAGCCAACTTTAAATCCTGCATGGATTTGAAGACAACGAAATGAGCAACTAAACATGCAAACCGGGTAAAGAAAACTTTAACATCCTGGTAACTAGTCACTCTTCTAAAATATTTGATAAAATTCTTACATACTCAAAATCAAAGCTGTAATTGAAAAGCTGAATTCTGGCATTCATTATTCAATTCAGTGGGTGCCAGAGAATAGCCAGAATCTCAGTAACTCAGGCGTAATTGGTTTTTCAGACTCTTGAGGTTTGTCTATAGTTCTCTATAGGACTGCTTGAATAAAAAATCTTTAAGCAGATATCCTGTAATCTTTAGCTATGAAAACTTCCACCTTTCTAAAATTACCTCCTCTCATAATTGTTGCTAAAAAAATCCTGCAACATGCAGACCTTGACACACTAAGCCATATTAAGCACCTGCTTTTTCCAGGCCCTTGGCATCCTCACAGACCAACTAGCTACAATTATAAATTAGCTGTGATGACTTTAACAAAATTTAAGTGCAGACACAACAGTGTCATCAAGTTGCCCAAATCCTCACTATCATTCAACTCCCATATAAATATTCTTACAGTGGTGGAAACTGCTGAGTGCCCCTGAATCAGCTTTGTGCTACTTCACACTTTTATAAATGTACTTGTGGGAAAAACATTGGGACACACTGCTGGTATTTGACGTATGAAAATATGTTTGTTCACTTATATTAAAGTGACTTTTGCTGGGGACATTTTCAAAAGCATCTCCTTTCTACCCCATTGAAAGAGTGATCATGAGAAGAACTACCTTCTTGATAGTTCCAACACCAATGGTACCAACGCCAAATCTGAGTCAAGACAATAGAGGCTCAAAGGGAGCCCAAGGCCCTGAAAATGTACCCAGCTGTTGCATGACTGCTAACACAGACAGAACTGCTGTAAAATGACCAGATGGGATCAAATGCCTTCTTCAGTTTGTGTCTCTGAAATCTCTTCATTTCTAGATTTTTGAAATACACACTACTGAAGTATGAAGGTGCAAGTTTGAGCATGCTGGACATGGAGTGTTTCAGTATATGTAGTGCAGGCTGATGTTATTTGTACTGTAAACTAGAGTAAAAGATCTACTGATTTTATCCCCCAGAAGCTTCTGCTTCACACACGCACCCCTGTTACATTCCTAAGGGCATTCCACCCTTCTGCCTACAGCTGCACAGCACCACGGACATGACTCACTCAGACACCAGTGGAAACAAGTGCAAACTGCTATGACTAACCGACTAATGACCTGCAGTTCACACAAGAACACTAGGGACTCTTCAGTAATTAAAACTCAAGAAGAGATGCAATGTACTTTTCCTTGAATTAAATGAAATCTCAACTTACTCACATTTGTTCAGAATGCCCCAGAAGAGACAATGTTTTAGCCATTTACTTTTACCACTTCAATCTGCATTTCTGCAACTTGCTGCAGTCTACCTACTGCAGCAGAAAAATCAACACCATTTTTTCTACCTTTTTCAAAAGATTTTCTGTTTTTGCACCACACACACAGTACCAGTCTCTACAATCTGTTCAAAAACTCAGACTAGGCACCTCCATTCTTTTTCCTCTATTTTCCTTAACATTTAGCATTACCAGAGCCAAAACTCCATCCTTCAAAGCCCTTCTTAAATCTTTTATCCCAAGACCTATTCTGTGAAAGCAGTGGTTGGGCAGCAAGACTATTGCTTATCCAAAATAGACACTGTTGCTACCAACTTGTTTATGTATGTGCTGTTGCCTGTTGACTTATATCTTCAGCTGGCAACTCTTTACAGTCTCTGTTTCAGTTGCTGTGCAGTTATCCTGAATCCAGTGCCACAAAATTTTAAGTGTTCAAAATCAATATAACCTTACAAAATGAATACACATATTCCCAAAACACTGGCAAATGTTCAGTAGAATCACAGTCTCCATTAATTCATCTGAAATTCATCTAATTCTAGGTACAGTTTATTCACAGAGTATGGGTTTTTTTCAGGAATGTGTATTTGGACTGAAGCATAGGAATGCTAATACTTTGCTTTAGCACTGAAGAAGATGATAGTGGGAGGAAGAATTGTCCTCCCTGTCTATTCCCTTAGCCCAGCTTAAAAAGCTTGTTGCATCAGATGCCTCTCTGCATTGGATATGGCAAGTATGAGGAATATACTCTCCAATGTAACATCTAAGTACTATTTAGAGCATAAAAGGGACAGAAAGGAAAAGAAATGCTCACATGTGAACAGGAGGCAAGATGAGGAAGCAGTATAGCACTTGGTACAAGTGAATAGGGCACTCCATAACATTTATGGCAGAAACCAGAACACAGCAGAGCTAGGGAAGGAACTTTGGGTACGATGGAAGGACTAATTCAAGAAACTTTCCACTACATACAGTGTCCTCTGCTCAAAGAAGAAACAGAAAAATAGAAGTTTTCAGGAAGTTTTTTAAAAATAACACTGACTAATTTTGATAGGGGCTTTGAGGGATTTGGGCTCAAGTTCACCTGGGAAATCATTCATTAACCATACGGTCATGATCCCACAATTAATTTCAAATAACGATACAGCTGTGTTCATCCCATAAAGCACTTCAGTTCCTCTGCTCAGAAGCTGAGCAGAGGAACTGAACATTTTTTTCTCTTTTCCTGATTTCTCTCTCCCAAGATCCCACATGAGCAAATTTCCAGTAATTGTCACCTGTAGCCAGTTTTCCCAAATCCCCATAAAAATCAAGAAGTGAAGCATTGATTCTGCAGGTCTACATCCAGCAAGCAAAGAAAGAGGATGTGAGCATCAAATGGGAACAAAGGGGTGAAGTAGAACTTCTCAACAGAAGAATCTGAGCCCAACAATGGACAGAGGGGCTAAAAGAAAAGGCAGACAAGCCAAAACAGAAATAACCCCTAGAGTTAAAGGCTCAGAGGATTTGACACTGAATATAAGCAGATAACATTAGCTATTCTCTGCTTATCCAACACAGCATTCCTTCTACCACAAACATCTACCAGCTTCAGTGGGTAGCTCTGCTCCACCTCTGAGACAGCAGAGATCTGCAGGTGCACGTGTGAACAGGACACATCAAGAGAAAGAATCTGTGACACAAAGCATGAAGTACTGGCAACATCTAAGGAATTTTTCCTTTTGAAAAACCTATGCATGGAAGAAGTCAGTAGCCCCAAATTCAACACACTTGTGTTACTCTTATTAAAGAAACGTAACCACATACTCACAGTTTGGTTGATGGTTTTTTAAAAAACAAAACGCATACTAAAAGGTAGTTTCAGGCATTACACCAAAAACATAACTATTTTTATTCTGAAAATTTTGGGCTTTTATAAAAATTCCTTCCCATCTTATCTTAAAATTTAAAGGGGAACCAAAGGTATTGATCTTCTTCCTGTTCATCTTGCAAATATTTTCATACCTGAAGAACTACACTGCATTCTATAAACCAAACAGCCAGTACTACTCACTTTACTCCACACAGGAAATATGTAAAATACATATTTTTCTTGATATATTAAAATCTTGATAAAAAATTACTTTAATTTTCAAAGTGCGCCTAACCATATGCTGCGAGTGTATACACAGTATTAATATAAAAGTAACACAAATTCAAACTAAAATTATCCAACAAAGAATATTTTCAAAATCACTAGTTAGAACAAAATAAATGCTGTCTAAATACCTGATCCATCCCATTCTCCAAACCCAAAGGAAAACAGGATTTGCAAAATCTGGAGAAGCAAAACAGGCTGCAAATTCCGACAAGGATAAAGCAAATCCCTGAACAGTGTGCTCCCCACCAAGAAGTGCCTTGACAGCTCTTTTCCCTTATAATTCAACTGTCAATTCAAGGACTTCAGCCAGCCTCATCTATTGTGGTAATACCACGAAGAGAATAGGAAAACTTTTGGGAACCCAGAATTCAGACATTAATAGCTTTATACTTCAAGACTAACACCTTGCCAACTTTCAAACGTACTGCCCTCCAAGGACAAGGTCCTGTAGGGAACAGTGAGCCTGCTCAGCTTTATGCTGAAGTTACCCTGTTGATGTCAGTGGTATTAGTCAAAGTTAAAATTGAACATATTTTTTTCCTGGACAGTTATATGAGACAAGTATGGAGGATCATCCAGCTAAACATGCAGAACCTTGAAGATCAGAAATTCAGAAGAGAACAGAAGATTCTAAATGACCAGATAAACTAATCTACTCTAGAATAACTCTCTGCTACAGCAGTACAAAGTCCAGTGCTAGAGGATAGCACTTCATCTGAAACAGATGACAAAGAACAAGAGGAAAAAAAGTCTGCTGACCAGTACTCAAACTAAGAGACTGAAGTCTAGCTAAATATGCAGTCAGACACACTTACTATACTCTGAGAACCACAGAAAATAAGTGTATTCTTTGCAGCTGCATGTAGATAATTAGGGCCAATCTATAAAATACACTTTAGTTTACAGGTTATTTATCACATTTTGCTCTTTTGCAATAACGTTCAATGAGCATTGGAAGATGCTAGAGCTACTGGTCTGCCCATTTCCTTAGTGAAAGAATCAAGCTAATCAAAATCTGTTCTTCTGTGGCTCCCCACATCCACCAAAGTGAATTTTTCTTTTTTAACATGCTTGAACCATGTCAAAAAAATGCTGGATATGGACTGTTCACGGTTGAGATCTTGGCAGAGTAAAAAAAAAAGCTGTTATGCCTCGTCTGCCTACAAAAATGAATCATTTGTAGCCATGTCAATAAAAACAGTAGTGTTGTAACTACAATCACAATCAGGACTTACAGCATAGCCAGGAATTTACTGGGCTTGAGAACAGAAAATTAAAACAGAAGCAAAGACTAAAATTGTAGCACTGTAGTTACAACTCTACACTTCAAATTCATACACAGTTAAAACTAAAGCTTCAAAAACAGGAAAAAAAAAATCTAATTCTAACCAGCTGGTAGGTCAGAACCTCTCATGAATAGTGATAAAACAAAGCACCCAGGGCGTTATACATTATTTAGAGAAATGCACAAAGCATTTTGATTCCAAGCCACTTGGAACAATACAACCCTACTGTTTATCAGTGACTCCATTTTTAAAATGTCTGTAAAGACAAAGAATGGAATTTGAACAAAAAATTGTCTTTATAAGTACATGTAGATGAAATGGCTACTGGAAAGAGAGCTAGTAAACAGAAATTAAACCGGCATATTCACAAACATCCTGTATAATGTGAAACTGCCAGTTTAAATTAATGTCAACTTTGTTTTAAGGCTTTAATTAGCATGAAAACTTAGAGTGATGATTTCTGGCAGATGGTGTGCTTCAACACTTCCTAGGGGTAGGCTCAGCAGAGGGAAGATAGTGATTTAATACAAATGTGTGACCACACAGCTTCTCCCAAAATATCCAAAGCTCTATTCTACAAAATCCTATACTACACATACAGGGCAAAGACAAAATTAACTCATTTTTCTTTCTTGAAAATACTAAATTTCTCAAACATGTACTTTTATAGCAGTAAAGTATCTTTTCTAAAATATCTGAATTGAACACTAAGGGTTTTGAAACAGTAAAGGCTTTAAAATAGGTATGTTACTCTACAAACTGCATAAAAAATTAATAAACTTATTTCTAAGAAATTTTATCCAGCTTTGATTTTATTACTGTGCTAGATTGTCCATCCTAAAATTGATATTAAATTCTTTCAAAGCATCATGCCCACCAACAACATTAACTTTGTGCAAATACAGATCCTATTTCTGACCTCTTAACAATTTACAGTTTCACACTGGAGCTGTTATTAAACTGAATTTCACTTAATTTTGTTGCAAACGCAGTTTATTTCAACAGGAATACAGGCTATTTGCAGGCAATAGAGGAATTACCAGTATTGAGAAAGGACTATCTTTTCTCTCCTTCACTCTCTTTTAACTGATTGTGAAGACCACACCTTTATTAGCCTCACTCACTGACAACACAATGTTGAACCTATCATACCACTCGCGTTACTTCTCCCCACAAAACAGCCTTGGAACCTGTTTGACAGTGGGGTATCAAAGATACATTTCTTTCTCACAGTTTCAAAAAATAAGTGGCTAGAGGCAGCAGAGGGAATGACTTCCTACATAACAACTGCCAAGAAGGTGACTGCGGCATGAGGTTCAAAATCATTAGTCATAGAACCCACACAGAGGAAATGCTATGAATCTCCAAACCATTGAAAATGTCTTTGTTGATGTTGATTCACCCAGGAGTACTGAGGGAGCTGGCACAAGAGTCTGCCAAGCCACTCTCCATCACTTATCAGCAGTCCTGGCGACTTGGGAAGGTTCCAGATGACTGGAGGTTGGCAAATGTGATGCCCATTTACAAGAAGGGTTGGAAGGAAGATCTGAGGGACTACAGGCCTGTCAGTCTGACATCAGTGGAGGGCAGGGTATGGAGCAGATTTTTATCTCGAGTGTGATCACATGGCACAGGCAGAACAACCAGGGGATCAGGGCCAGCCAGCAGGGGTTTAGGAATGGGTCCCACTTGACCAACATGATCTCCTTCTATGACGAGGTGACCCATCTAGTGGATGAGGGTAAAGACGTGGATACTGTCTACCTGTACTTCAATAAAGCCTTCAATACCGTCTCCCACAGCATTCTCCTGGACAAGCTGGCAGCCCATGGCTTGGACAGGTGCACCCTTCACTGGGTTAAGAAGTGGCTGGATGATGGCTGGGCCCAGAGAGTGTTGGGGAATGCTGCTGCATCCAGCAGGCAGCTGGTCACCAGTGGTGTCCCCTAGGGATCAGTACTGATTGTCCACCTCTACTGGGCACTGGTGAGACACCACCTCGAGTGCTATGTCCAGTTGTGAGCCCCT